>JADRCC010574866.1:0-24196 GCA_019843855.1 Hylomyscus alleni | reverse complement strand
ATGCTCAGTGCAGCTATGGCTCTGGACATACCCAGTACAGCTATGCTCAGTGCAGCTATGGCTCTGGACATACCCAGTCCCTCCTCGTTGGACCTAACAATCCACAGGACAGGAATACGGTTAGAGTAGCAATTAAGTGCGCTACTATATATAGGCTGGCGAGACTGGGCCAACTGGCTGGGCTATGTGAATGCACTCTCCAGCAGGAGAGTCCCTGCTGCAGCCTGACTCACTGTGAATATTACTTCCCAATCACACTTGCCCTGTCAGGGGCAGCCAAGGCTCCGCTGCTGCACCCCAGAATGCAGTGTGGTACCCGAGGAAGTCACCTTACCACAGTAGCGTCTGTAACTTAGCTTCTCACTAGCTACTTATGAACAGGGTAGGCAGGCACTCCTATGTGGTACACTCAGCACCCGGCAGTGTCCTGAACACTCAAAGCATGCAACTCTTTGCAAAACAGACACTTTGGCAGCGGCAACTGAGACCTTTTCTCCTACGGCAACAGGTCAGAGGCTCTATTTCAGTTAAACACAACTTCAACCATGCTGATGGAAAATATTAAGCTAACCCTGGGGTACAGACCCATCCTCCTCAATAAACCACGCCCTCCAATGAGGGTGTCACACAGGAAAACAAGCCCGGGGCTGCCCGCAACCACAGACTGCTTTGAAGATGAGCCCGGGAATGCTATTTAAAACTTGGCCCAGGGTCTGAGCTGTGGTACTTTCTTCCCAGGACCCCTCTGGCAATCTGCCTACATTCCAGCCGTCCCCCATCCATCTACCTCCCTGTTCCTACTGCAAGGCCCTCCCCGCAGCCCCACCTCCAGTTCTCCTTGCAGTCTTCACTGTCTCCACTAATCCACACTTTCTTCTCCCACAAAAGCTTGGTAGTCCATGCAGCTCACACACTCTCACGGGCCAGGAGACAGCCACATCTAAACTTCTACACCATGAGGTATAAGACTGTGAGGCCTGGAAGGCAGCCCTACAAGTGCCACAAGAGAGGAAGTGGGAACAGGGTCAGGAAGTGCTACACCCAGTGCTAGACCCAGAAGAATGGCAGTTGCCAACCAGGAAAAAGCTTTGGTCTTCCCACCAGCACCCACAACACCATCAGAGGAGCTCTGCTACCACAGACCAAGCCAAAGTAAGTGGCAAGCACACAGCAAAAGCAGAAGGCAGTAAAGCCCTGTCTTGTCAACTGGCCCTCTATGTCAGGTGAGGCAGAGTCCTGTGGTCATGCCAGAGACCTGTGCTAGAGACAAGGTTGCGTTCAATGGGATCTACCAACTCCGTAACAGGGTCTTTAATATGACTAGCAAGATGGGTTGGCAAGGAAGGGTCTCAGGGTCACAGCTATGGCTCTGACCTGTATAATCCAGGCCCAGTGTGAGAAGGGGCTTGCAAGGGCGCTCCGGCCGGTCTGTCCAGATCTTATCCACAAGGTTCTCCTTCACAGGCACGAGGTGGTGACCAGCACTCCGCAGTACCTTGGCCATCTTCTTCCAGTAATCTGAAAAAAAGCATATGGCCAGTCACAAAATGAACACTCATTTCACCTAAGGCAAATAACAGGGCTCGGGCCAGACTCTTCTGAAAGGTGTTCCTCAGTGCCGGGCTGAAGAACACCATGGCCTTCCCTGCCTGTCCCAAAAGCTTCTTCCTTAGCTGACCCTCTATCATGACATCAAGTAACATTGAGTCCTAAATAGCCAGATCCAAGGAGCAAACAAGGAGGATATACAGAGGTGTCCAGAAGGCTGGGAAGGACCAAGTCACTCACCTGTGGGAATGATGAGAGGGTCTACCCCAACCCTGGATCCTTCTGGAAGCACACTCACAAGCCAGTCCTCCTGAGTCGGTGTGTCCTTCAGACCTAGAAGGACAGAACAGCTAAGTGCCCTGCCTTCACATAGAAGGCCAAGATCGTAGAGCAAAGCCCCCTGCCCAGCCTCTGACCAGAGGACTAAGCCTAAGTCTTGGCTACAAAAAGTCTTTCTGGGGATTCCACCACCTTTGGCCTCCCTACCATAATGGACAGCCTCTTACTTCTACAAGACTATGATAAATATTAAACAACCTCCAAAAGAACTAGAATAGTTTCTATAGGTCAGTTTTCCTTTAATCCAGCCAGTATTTTGGGGACAAAGGTTTTTAAACAAATAAGATTTTTGCTGAACAATGAACACCCTGGCAGCATGCATGCCTATTCAGAGTAAAAGTCCATGCATTCTGAGGATTTTCTCTGCTAACTTCTGACAGACAGGAAGCTCAAAGGTTGATAAAGCTCATGACTCCCAGTCCTTAAAAACTACAGGCTGGCATGAAGCTTTATTTTGCTATTTGACTCTTTCCATTTTTTTTTTAAAACAGACCTCTAAATAAGTCATTTTACTAACACAGTTTCTTTGGAAGTCCTAGTATAACTTCAGTAGGATGAAGTCACATGACCTCCCAAAGCCCTAGGGGCAGTGACAGGTCCTGCAGAACCTCCCTACACTGTGGTACCCCTGGGAAAAGGACACAGGACACAGGAGCAGCACTGAGTGGGGACAAGGAGCCACCCCACAGCATGGACAACACCCCCACTTCAATAGGAGACAGAATCCATGCTTTCCTGCTCCGACCATCTAGTGCTACCAGACCCGACAACTTCAGCCTGTGGACCCCAAAGTTGGCTTCTCTCTTTTAACTGACCTGGGACTTTTAAACCTTGGCTCCTCTAAAAGTGAGTGTGCACCGGTATGTACACAAAGGCAGAGCAGTGTTTTGTTTTTCCTTGACTTTTCAAAGGATCCAAGGTGCCAGGAAAAACAGTTAAGATCCTAAATCCCTGAGGTACTCCACCACCCCTGCCCAGACCACGCCGGTTACTGGTCCCTGCTTCTACCCACCCATCTTCATGAGAGTCCAGTTGTTGTCCATCTGCTTGGCAGCTTGGAGAAAGTAGCGCCCATCAGTCCACATGGCCGCATACTCCTCCGTGATGATGGCTGTGCCTAGAGCAAAGCAGCAAGAAGAGAGAAAGGTTTCTGACCACCACTGGGAACCTGTACGAGAACAGGAGCAGGCAGGCCAGGGCGGTGAGGAGCACAGGGCTCTCAGACTCCAAGAATGATGCCAGGGCAGCTCAGGTCAGACTCTGTCAGAGGCAGTCCTGAAGCCTAGAGGACCAGAACACTGGTCTCCACACACGTGCAGCCAGAGTTAAGAAGGGTGGAGCAGACAACCTTGTGGCCAAATTCATAACCAACAAGACAAGGCGGGAAAGGTTCTTCTGCTCCAACAGACGCCCACAAAGAGCTGCTTCACCTCCTCCAAAAGCAGGCAGCCTGGACCACCTCTGTCCATGGTAACTCAGCAGGCACCAACCAGCATGGAGTCCAGGCTCCCACCTCTGTTTGCCCTTAGTTCCCACGGGCCTGGCAGACCTCAAGGCTTTCAGCGGAGGTGATGGCCAAAACCAACCAAAAAGTGCCAACCAACACAAGCACTTAAGCCAAAGGAAGCAGAGGTGAACCACAAGAAGAGAGGGGCTCTGACCTCATCTAGTCTGCTCAAGGGATGGGAGCGCAAAGGGGAAACCACCCAAACAGTCAAGAGTGTAACAGTTTTGGAAAAGTTAGGGCATAACACCAAGGGAGTTCAACCTCGGCCATTATTATCTAACCCCGGTAAAACAAAGTATCAAAAGATCACAGGGACCTTTACAGGACCAGCAAGCTAAAACTTGCTGCTAAGCTATCAAGGTCCCATATTTCATGTATGGGGCACTAGCTAGGCAGCCATGTTCAGCTTAATTAATACTACTTTCTGTGTGTATGTCATAAGCAATACAAAGCTCAAGATTGTTCTTTGTAATAGAAGGTTGTTTTGTCAGACAAAAGACACAGAAAAGAAAGGAGGGTCACTAAAAGGTGACATTGATGGACGGGTAAAATCAGAATACACACCACTGCACAGGCTCAAGTAGGGAATGTCCAGTTTGCAGTTTATTTTTGGTTCTATGGCATAGGCTGGAACACAATTCAGTTACCTCCGGAGTGGAACCAAAACAAAGACAAAGTGAGAACAGAAAGTTTAGTGACTCACCTGCAGAGCCATCGAATCCAGAGACAAACGCCCTCCGACAGTCACAGGGTGCGATGTACTCACTCTGGAAAACAGAGATGAGAGCTAGGCCTCAACCAGTTGTGCCCCATGCCACGGCCTATGGGCGTTACAACATTGGAAGGTTCTTGGTACCTTCACTCACGGAGCCAATGCATAGGTAGAAAAGCAAACCAAACATTTTTTTTTCTTAAATAGCCAGGCATGGTGGCACACACCTGTATTCCCAGCACTGAGGCAAAACAAATGCAAGTTTGATGCCAGCCTGGGCCACACAGTAACATCCTGTCTCGGAAAAGCAAAACAACAGAAAGTACAGTGTGAACGAAGTCTAATTAAAGGGTACAAGTTAATGCCCTTTAGCTGCACAGCCCCATTTGGAGAACAAAGCAACTGTCGAGAATGGCTCAGAACTGCTTCCCTCGATGAGGTCTTACCCACACTGCCAGCTTTCTCCCTCCCTTGCCACTGACATTTGAGCATCTGTTACTTTTCTGGAAAGCAGAGCTACATTTGTTTTAACTTCAGTCTCTTTAGACACTGGCTTCTTCCTCAATGTCCTGTGTGTCCCCTCCATGGTGCTGTTAGTCTCCAGCACAGTCGCATCCCTTCCAGTCAGATAACAGGAAGAAGCGTTTCCTCCAATCCAGGGGGCTCCCCCAAAACCAGGCCCTCCCCACTCTGAATCCCCCACCTCTATGTGGGAGAGAGGCTCTCATGGTGGAAGGTAGAGGGGCTGGGGCATCTGAGAATCCACCGTGTGGCAGCCAGAGAGGCAGTACTCATTAACTTTGTACAAAGTAAATAGCAGAGGTGGGGCTTGAACCTGAGCTCTCAGCCCCAGATCCACAACCCTGAAGCCTATGCTAGGCTGATTTCTAGTACACGGTATCTCTCTAATTCCTGGATTCCTGGACAAGATCAAAAGCAAGCAAGGAAACTGAGTGTGACGATTAATACTACTGCTTTAACAGGACCTGGAGTCACCTGGGAGGCTGACTTCTGGGCAGGTCTGTGATGGATTATTAAGATTAGATTAATTAAGATAATGACCCACCCTTTGTGTGATGGATTAAGGTTAGAATAATTAAGGTGGAATGACCCAGCCTTTATGTGATGGATTATGAAGATTAGATTAATTAAGGTAGAAAGACCCACCCTTTATGTGATAGATTATGAAGATTAGGTTAATTAAGGTAGAATGGCCCACCCTAAAGGAACTCTCCAGACTAGGTTAGCTGAGGTAGGAAGCCCTGCTCTCACTGGGAGCAGTACCACTCCCTAGGCTGGAGTCTCAGACTGAACAGCAAGGAAAGTGATCTGGGCTCCCGCATCCATTTCTCTCTGCCTCCCATCTACAGGCACGAGAGCAGCGCCCTCCTGCTCCTGTGAGAGCCTTTCCTACCATGACAGAGGGCACCTCAAGCCCTTCCTTCTGTAGTCATTTTTCTCAGATGTGTTTGCAGCAAATAAATTAATACACTCAGGTTCAAAAAGGAAACTCTCTAAGTAACTTGTCCACTATCAGGCTGACAAGACCAGCTCCGCATGTGTCCGGAACTGAGCCTCCTCCACTTTCCTAGGCCAAAGGACCCAGCAAGGTAAACAATACTAAGTGAGGTAGAACACCCTTGCAATGTCAGCAAGAAGAGGCTGTGGCAGGACCCTGGAGGGAACTTAGGTAGAGCATGGGCCAAGCTCAGGCCGCCTAGAGAGAGTCAGTGCATTTGAGAAGAAAAAAAAAAAGTACCCGTGTGCCACTCCTGCTGTGACAGAGATCTGTATTCCTCACCTGAGCAGCTGCAACCATCCCCAGGGTCCCTCAGGGAGATGCTCAAAGGACCTGCTGGGAGAAGTGAAGCAAGAGGAAGCTGCAGACCAGCCACATCCGGCCCCCAGCCTAGGCCCAGCTCTGCAGCCCACGGCATGGTCCAGCGCTCGCTCAGCCCAGTTCCTCAGCTCTAAAGTGTGTTATTCCCACCACCAAACCCAAAACAGCACCCAGAGCACACAAAACATAAAGACAAGTCACTAGACCTACAGACACAGAAAGAGATGGTCCCCAAAATCCTTGTTTGTTAACCCAGTAACTACTGGGAACAGACTTTTAAAAGAGAGACAGGAACACCAGGCCTAGTGGGCACTGGTCTCTATCAGCTACTCAGGAGGTAGAGGTAAGAGGGTCTTAAGTTCAAGGCCTGCCTCAACAAGTCCAAGGACAGTCAGGGCGGCGGTGGCAGTGGCAGCAGTGGCAGCACCCTCTCAAAATAAAAAAAGGTTAAGGAGAGAGAGGAGCTGGGAAGAAGAAACCCCTGTCCCCTAGGCCTGCTGGGAAGGGCAAGAAAGATGACACCCTAACCTCTGCAGAAGCCTGGAGAAAATGCACATGCCCAGAAGAGATCCAGAGCCCCGTCCTCCTAAGCAAGTGCCTGAGGAGCCAGCACAGCACAGGCAACAGAATTCATCCTCTCAGTAAAGATGTCCTCTGACAGCATGGCTCCTAGATGTGGCCCTCCTACTGTCACAGAGCAAGGATGTGCCCACAATGCTAATGACTCCAGATCTCTCTGAGACAGGTCTCCAGTGTGGCCCCATTACTCTCCAGGAAGCTGAGGGGTCGGGGAGGGACAGGAGACCACAGGATTCGTCCAACCCCGACCACAAAGGCAGGGGACAGATTTCTCCAGCAGATGATCATGTCTAGCCTGGGACCCAGACAAAGCCTGGGGCAAGAACCAGACATGACCTAAGTGGTCAACAAGCCAAAAAGACACCGCTCGTGGGGCTGGCAGCAACACTACCTCCACAATGAAGGGCTAAGCGAGGCCAGACGAGCACTGAGTCCTGGCCCGTGCTCTTCCCCAGTCATGAAGCTGGCAAAGCCCAGCGACATTCTTCCCAGAGCAGGCTAAGGAGAGTCACAAAGGAGGAGACACAAAGGAGGAGAAAAGCTGTTGGCTTTTCCTCCAAAATTTCCCATTCTCTGCATTTCTCATAAAAGGATTCAGGCTGAGCCTCATCATTTCCACCTGCCCATAGTCCTGAATCCTCACTTCACACACACGAACAGGAGGAGTTTCAAACACACATTATATCCCTAATATTAACACATCTCATTACCTCTGTCCTTCAAACTCTCTAGGCTGCCTGTCACCTTTAAGATCAAATGCAATAAAGAAAATATCTAATAAAAAAAAAAAAGATCAAATACAAATCCTGGCCCAGTCCCCAAGTTACCACCTGATCAGGCCCTGCCACCCTCTGGGATCTCCAACCTCAACCCCTCCAGCAGCTCCCCAGGACATTTCAGCTGAATATCATCTCCACAGCGAGACTGTCTGAACAACCCAAACAAGACAGCCACCGGGTCCCTCTGAGCGCTCTGTACAGGGGCAGCAGCTTCTCTTCTTAGGAGCACCTCAGACTTTTACCGCATTGGTCCTTCATGCCTCCCCCAGAGCATCCCCTGAGAGCAGGGTGGCCACAACCGTCCCTGTGCACAGAGCAGGTGCCACGCAGTGGGTTTTCGGCCAAAGTGTGCAGAATAAATGAAGGGCCTCTCCCCCTCTGCCCAGGGAACCTTACCCACTCTATGAAATTGAAAGAAGGAATCGGGTCACCAGAGGAGCTAAAACCAAGGAAGTGGATCCTCCCTGAAGCCTCCACAAGAAACAAAGCTCTGCTGGCCCTACAGACCTGGGGACCTCTGACCTGGGAGGGTCTGCTGTCTGAGGTGTCATAGCTGTGACAGGAACAGCAAAGGGGCTGAAGGGACTTCTCATCTGGAGCTGTGGCTTCAAGCCACCTGGCAGCACAGCAGGAGGCCAGCAAGCAGACAAAGGGACAAGACCAGACAGACAGACAGGAGCTGTTCCTCCATCCCATTCCCACCTAGCTGGGCCAGCCTTCAGTACTGGGAAGCTAGAAATGCCTATGTTTGTGAGAAACCACCAGATTTTTAAAATGCTGGTGTCTAACTCAAACAATGTAAATAAAGCACATCTATGAACTATAAAAAGAACCCTAGTCATCTCTCAAAACCCGGCTCCAGTACCCGTCTGACACGAGCTCCCCTACCCACGCGGCTTCCAGGTCTCCCGCCTCTGTCAATCTTGACTGATGCTGACAAATTACACAGGCTGCTGAGGCACTGGGCCCCATTCCTATCTGTTACCAATGACTGTATTAATTCCTTCCAGTTCTAATACCACGAGGTCTAGAAGGAATCACCTCCCCCAGCTACAGATGGAAAAACCAAACTGAAGCTCACAGAAGTCAGTTACTTCCTTCCATCCAAGGTTCCACAACAACAAACGGTAGAGGACAACTGTGAACTCGGGCCTAACTTTCAAAAGTCTTCACCCTGCCTATGCGGCCGGGCAGCTTCCAGTTTTAAACTGTGTATAGTACTTACCGTAAAAATGGATTATACTCACAGAAGGAACAAGGAACATAAAGTATGACCCAGAGTCCACAATCTTCAATAATAACACAGTTGCTAATCCAAGCTATTACCAAGTCTGGCCCTCAGTTTACCAGCTGGGCCCACCTTGCTCATCTGTGAAATAGGGAGAACATGGCACCCACGCTTCAGGACTAACAAGGACCAGCACTTGCTCGTCTGCATTAAGCAGTGAGCCAGACTCAGGGAACCTAGCCAGGCTCCTCAGAGCAGGCAATCTGGTCAGCCACGGGGGACAGGCATCCCGGGAAACACGAGCTACAGCCACATGCGGTATGCCAAATATGCAGTACAAAGCTTGCTCTAGCTTCAAGGTTGCTTAGGTCTGCCCTTAAAGCCATCAGGTCACACTTGGAGGTTTAACCCGGGCCAACATGGGCAGATGAGGAGGAGCAGGAGGACTATCCAGAGAAAGGGGAAGGCTAGTGAAGGCCAGAGGCAAGACAAGAGCTGGGCTGCCAGTCAACAGGCCTGACAACAGAGGCAGCAGCAGAGGATTCTGGGAACTGTCTGAAGTCATGGTCAGAGCTCCACAGAGGCGGGAGCAGAGAATCCTGGGAACTGTCTGAAGTCATAGTCAGAGCTCCACAGAGGCGGGAGCAGAGAATCCTGGGAACTGTCTGAAGAAACAGTTAGAGGCCCAAACATCACCCTGAAAAGCTTGCATGCACTCTACCCTGCAAGTTCTAGAGAGCACTGAGGTTGAGGATAGGGGGTAACTAGTGCTGAGATTTGAGAGCTGTCACATGGCCACATACACTTGGAACAAGGACAACAGATGCCCAAACACCACAAGAGACTAAATGTATTAGAGTCCACTCTAGGGGCACATTTTCCCTCCCTGATAAGCCAAGTATCTGGAACATGCCTCACACACATTAAGTTCTCAATGAAACTGAAACCAAATGGTTGGATATCTGTATTCTGAAAATACCACATGAAGATAGTGAACAGAGAGACATGAGCGCCTTCCTCACCCCAAACTCGGAATCAATGCCCAGGCTTGGGCACCTCTTCTCTCCTAAATGGAACCGCATCAACATACGTGAGGAAAATGTACAGCTTCCCAAAGACAAACACCCCTGCCATAGTGTAGCCAGGCTACTGGGCATTTCCCAGGTCCCATTGCTTCTAGGTAGATCACATGATGGGAAGGAATGGCTGGGTCAAGAGTTAAATGTAAGTATATTTGCTACAGCATTTTCTCTGTCCAATCACATTAGGGCAGTGACAGGCCTGTGGTTGGACAGGAATAGAGAGGGGGAGCTAGAGGTGGAGGAAGAAAAAGGTCAGAGGAGCAGGAGGAAGGTCGTCATGATGGAGACAGACGATGAGGACAAGCCAGACCCCACAAGGTTATACAACCAAACAAAGGTTTTTACAAAATAGATTAATTGGGTTAGAATACTGTCCTTATTATTTGGTTCTGAAATTATTGTATTGGCATCTTGTAAATTGTGATTTTATTATTATATAAATCTGATTGGATATTAAAGCCTTAAGAGTCATGCTTTACTTACCGGGTAATAGGCACTATTTAGATAAATGATTGTGGGGTGTGTAAAGAGCTGCATGCGAGCGAGATGTACCTTGCTGGGAGAAAATAACAAAAACCCGCCGGAACTTAGTATTAAGGCCAAACGGTATCGGCATAAGAACGTGGCCTGGTGAGAAATGGAGTTTGCGGGGTGGATTCATTTTTAAAATATTTCCAAAACATATATTTTCTTAGTAACTTCTCCCTTTGCTAGCTAGAAAGGTGGCACTGTGGACAAAGGAGGTCAAGTCTTTCATCAACAGGAACTCTATACTACATGATGGAGACCTAAGACCTCGCAGAACTAGGCCCTTGAGGCTTTACGACGCATTTCATCACAGGCGTTGGCTCTAACGAACCAGTGGATAAAATCACTACTCTGTCCCAGGATTAAGTTTAAGAAACAAAGCAAAACAGGAGGCCGACTTCAGGAGGTATGGAGAAAAAGACAGTTTAGGAAAATCTGATTCTTGTCTTCCAGAAAGAGAACCACATTACTGCCAAAGACTCAAATTAATAAATTCGCTTTGACAAAATGTGACCCTTTGACTAAGCCAAGTCAAAGAACAGAACTGGGGCCCTTTCAGATAAGAAGAAAGATAGGATTTCTGAAAGAAAGCCCTGGCCCCATCCAGTGGCTGTCCTGGCTTGAAGCTGCTGCTGCCCAGGAATCCAGGTATCTGCCGTGAACAGCACAGGAGAGCATTTACAGATTACCACTGTAAAAGCTCCCCGGGGCCTTGTTCTGGGATTACAAAGAATCACTCAAATCGGCAGAGAGGCTGACCACTGAGGTGCCAGGTCCTTGGATAACTGTGCACTTGTGGCTGGTCTGGTTCATCTCTACTAGGAACAGTGTGGGTGTATTTGTATTTTGGAAAGTACACAAAGGGCAGAATTCAAGATTCCCCGTCAGTTCTCCAACGCCCTCCGTTCTCCACCCCGAGGAGGAATTCCAGCGACCTTGAATCAGGCTGAAATGAACCAGTGAGGATGAGAGTCACGGAGAACAGAGCCTTTCTATTGCAGAGGAGGCTTGCCGAACAAGTCACACACAAAGCAGCCCTTCCTCCCTGTTCCAGAGGCCTGGCAGGGACACAGAGCCCCACTTAATGGAGTCACCCCAACTATGCAGTGCCTCTCCTCAGGCACTGAAAGGGGAAACCCACCTCTGCTGGTGCCATCCTGGTCACCCATGCAGAGTTCTCTGCCTGCACGGCCCACACACAGGGCACATCCAGTTGTTTCCCTCTCAATCTCTGTTCTCTAGGACCAATGCTCAACTGCAGAACCTTTCACCTAAATTTGGGGAGCCCCTGGCCTATCAACAGGTTTCCCCATTCTTTGTCTTCCTCCTCCAACCTATACTAAGAGCGCCCCTACTGGTCATATTGTGTTCTTGTTCCAAAATCCTTAAGAGTTCCTGCTAACCAGACCTCAACTCAGCCAGACAGGGCAGTGCACTGCAATCCTAGCCGGCAGGAGGAATGGGCATTCTGTTAGCCTCCACTATGACACCAAGTTTGGGCTATAAGAGAGTCTCAAAAACTCCTGACTATGGGGATCAAGGCTACTGACAGGAATGAATGACTAAATGTGCCCATGGTGTGCTTCCCAGGGACATCTCTGTCTGTCTCTCTCCCCCCCCCAACCCCCACTCCCCCTACCCCCCACCCCCACCCCACCCCTGCAACCCCGAATGTGTCCATGGTGTGCTTTCTTCATCTGTCTGTCTCTCCTTCCCCAGCATTCTCCACACATCCAAATTCTAACTGGCCATAGTCCAATTAAATGCACTTCTTTGAGGAAGCCTTCCTTAATCCTGCTGCCTTAGAAATCTCTCTCAGCTAGGAATACATTCCACACTTATATAGACCAATGCTGTAAATGACAAGAGCTTCAGCACATGTGGCCCCGAGCACTTAAAAGTAGCTTATTATTATGTTACTTCTTATTAGACTGAAACAGTATTTAATTTTATCTCATTTTAATCAACTGCAACATAATTTTAAAACAGATACACAAGATTCAATTAGTAGAAAACTTTTAGATATGCTTGGAACAACATAGGTATGTGAGTCTACTTTGTCAACTATAAATTTTTTTTTAAAGATTTTATTTTATGCATATGAGTACACTGTAGCTGTCTTCAGACACATCAGAAGAGGGCATCAGATCCCATTACAGATGGTTGTGAGCCACCATATGGTTGCTGGGATTTGAACTCAGGACCTCTGGAAGAGCAGTCGGTGCTCTTAACTGCTGAGCCATCTCTCCAGCCCTGTCAACTATAAATTTAACGAAAGGTAAATACAAATCAAATACTCAAAACCATATTCAAACTGAGGTGTTTTATAAATATAAACTACCATATGTGAATGCTTCCTATAAAAAGTAATCTATACTCTTTATACTGATATGTGAAATGATAATTTCTTCTGACACCCTGTCATGAATAATTTATTAAATATTTTACTATCTTACAATGTGGCTAAGGATTGCAAGGTGCACACAGCTCACAAGCTCCTCCTGGAAGGTGCTGGCTGAGCCCTTCCCTGACACATGGGCAGGTTTTGATGTGTCTTCCCGTCTGTTTGTGGCTTGTCTAGTTTTTTACTCTAAGGGGACTCTCACTCGCGTCTGTAAAGGTGACAGTAACAGTAAAAGCAGCTCACGCAGGACACCCAGGGCAGGCCTGCCTTAAGCAACCCTGTAACTCACAGGTAAGCTGAGACACAGAATCTATCAACCATGCAGCTGGTTACACAGGCAAGCCTGGCATCCCGGGTCTCTGACTCGACAGCGTCCCGAGGGCCCACAAGGGAGCTACCTGCCTCTGCATTTGTCTAGTATCAGCCCTCGAGTAGGAAGGCAGATACAGCAAACAAACAAAGCTCAACTTCCCCTCTGTCGCTGTGCACAGACCAGGTTCCATGCAGTGGGTTTCCTAGTCTCAAATACATAAATACATAAATAGATAAATAGGTAAAGGAATGGAAGTGTATACAAACTAGTGAGTCTGGACAGCACGTCCCGCACGTGGTGAGTAGCCGGAGCCAGCCTGATCCACTGTTTGTAGGGCGCTGCTGAGCTTGATTTTTCCTGGGGTTCCAGCTTCAGCTTCCTTATTGATATTCCACAGTGATATTCCAGGATCATCAGAGGTAAGTAAAGAGCTGATGAACCTACACCAGCCCCGCCCTTCTTATCATTCTATCTAAGGGTCTATTAGGCCACACCTAATGTCAGAGGAGAAGGCATTTAAAATTCAATGGGACACAGACTTTCCCTTTGTGATAAAGAGAATAAAAGCAGCCAGGACCAAGAACATCAAGATAAACTTGGCCTGCTTAGCTACCAGAAAGTTCTCTACCCATAAACATACAGACAGTACAGTGTAGCACTCTGTCCTAAACACTGGGCTGAAGCAACAGAAACACAAAGGCACAGACACACTGCACGCAGGCTGAGCCAGGCATGTCGATTTAACTGGGATGCAGTGAGGCTCAAATCTTTCTGCACAAGGCCTCCTTCGGAGGTAAAGGTTCAGAGATAAAGTAGAGGTGTTAGGTAGAGAGAGGACAGGGAGGTAAGCAAATGGAAAAAGAAAAGAGAGGGGGTCACCTCGGGGGTCGGGGACCCTTATCACCCACGCCTGTCAGCTCCTGTCCTGTGCAGCCTGGAGGACACTGTGTTAGGCAAGACAAACGTCACAAATGGCAAACATGGTTCTGGATACATGAGGTGTCTGAAGTGCTCGAGCTCTTGGGACCCAGAGTATAATGGTATTTACAGGAGCAGGGTTAGGGGAGGGGCAATGAAGGGCCTCTCGATAGGCAGAGTTTTCATCTGCTTTGTGTGATGAAAACTGTCCTGACACTTGTGTAACAATCCGTGCGTGTTGCTAACACTCCGGTACTGCACATTCTGAAGGATTATGCTGGTGGACTCCGGGTAAGTGCTTACTACAGCTCACTGCACGGTTCAGATCACAAAACACACATCTGTGGGGTATCTGACAAGACACAGGAACACCTCAGAACACTTCTAACGCCACAGTAGAGGCCGGATCTCAGCACCTCATAGCCACTCCTCAGGGGAGACCCCAACCCCTTGTTTGTTCCACATGATGGGAGGAGGGGTGCGCAAGAGGAAGACCAAGGGTGCTCACACCAATCAGTCTCATCTAGGACTCTGGACGGGGGAGGGGTGGGGAGCGGGGAGGGGTGGGGAGGGGGGAGGGGTGGGGAGGGGGAGGGGGGGGAGGGGGAGGGGTGGGGAGGCGTGGGGGGAATCTCAGTCTATTACCCGGAAAGTAAGAGATAAGGAAATGAAGGCTTAGCAGTTGTCCAGTTTATACTACTTGCTCTGTAACCTACCTCTTGGCCAGAAAGAAACTGATAGTTCAGCAAGAGCCGGAGTCCCTCCCCCCTTCCCCTCCACACCCTTCCTCAAGGCCAGTGCGTGCATTCCTCTCCAGCATAACTGCAAAAGCAAGAGAGCCCAGCACTGCCAACAGTGTTCCTGCCTCTAAACCCGCGGCTCTCAACCTTCCTACTGCTGCCACCCTTGAATACAGCTCCTCATGTGGTGACCCCAGCCGTAAAATTACTTTTGTTGCTGCTTTATAGTCATGATTTTGCTACTGTTATAGATCATAATGTAATCTGTGTTTTCAGATGCTTTTAGGTGACCCCTGGGAAAGGGTCACTCGGTTCCCAGGTTGAAAACCACTTGCACTAAACTCTCAAAACTTTTTTTTACTGTGCATGGCGCCTCCCGGCAGTTTCTGCCACCTGCAATTGAGGACTCCTAAACTCAGCCTTATCTCCCACGGATGTTCTTTAGTTCCCTCAGACGCGTCCAGGAAACTGGCCACATAGCTCTAAGAGGTTTTGTCCCTATTAACCCCCCTACTGGAAGCCCCTTCCCTTCTCCACCCCCAATTTCCACTCCCCACACGTTCTCTACCCTTCACGTTCAAGTACAACTGCCATCCTGCCTCACAAATCCCCATCCTCATCCCCTGGGAGCCTGTGGCTTCCACAGCCCGATCAAAGCTTCCCTCCCAGCAGTTAACACGTTCTCCCTTCCGACAGATAGCATGTGTGCACACCTTTGTAAATGTGTGGATGTCCGTGGATGATTATGCGTCCATGCATGACGCACCTGCAGAGGCCAGAGGAGGCATCAGATGACCTGGAGCTTCAGTGTGAGGCAGCTGGGAGCTGCCTGACATGAGTGCTAAGAATCAAACTCAAATCTGCTAGAAGATAAGCAACTGCTCTTAACCACTGAGCCATCCTCTCTCCAGCACCAGACATCTTAACCCCACTACTACACTGTTTGATTCGTAAGGCAGAATCCAGTTCTGTTGGCATTAGACACAACCGAGGTAGTGCTCTGCACATGAGCAAACTCTGGAAAAAATAAACTTAGATGCCTCTATGGGGAAGTGGGGAGCACTCTGGTGCCTCTATGGGGAGGTGGGGAGCACTCTGGTGCCTCTATGGGGAGGTGGGGAGCACTCTGGTGCCTCTATGGGGAGGTGGGAAGCACTCTGGTGCCTCTATGAGGTGGGGAGCACTCTGGTGCCTCTATGAAGTGGGGAGCACTCTGATGCCTCTATGAGGAGGTGGGGGACACACTGATGTCTCTATGGGGAGGTGAGGAGCACTTTGTACTGTTTCTCCTCTTACTAAACTATAACCATGGTGAGGACGGGAGTCCAACCTTCCAGGCTCATCTTTGTAGCCCTTGAGTAGCACATCACAGGGTGGACACTCATATACCTGCTGACTTGCCCACAGCAAGTTAGCCCTAGAATCCATAAATTACCACTAAGCTGGAGCTCCCGACTGGCTTTCTAACTATCTTGAGACATGGGACCATCTTCATGAGCAGAAAGAGGCGAGAGACAGTTCTGATGGGGTCAGAGCATGGCAGAAGCAGTGCAATAAAACAGAGTACATCTGAAAGGGAAAGATCCAGAACTTAAAGCCTTTACTCTGTCCACTGATTCTTCACAACTTACTCAACGCTAGCTAACCTCACTGGGAACAAGGAAGGCCCGGTCACAGCTACCGCTACCGGCATTAAGTGAGGCTTGATCAAATACAGCTCCTATGTCAAGCCCCGGAAGACACGCTTTCTTATGGGTTTACAACTACAATCCTATAAACGCGTTAGACTGAGGGAAAAGAGGCTGAGGGGTCGTCTTCAGCCACCCGCCGTGGTACCTGGTGGGCATCTCCGGATGGGATGATATAGGCCTGGATGGGTTCTGCCACGTACTCGGAGTTCCTCATAGCTTGTCGCAGCTGCCGAAGCAGCTCTGAGGTCACCTTGGGAGCCATCCTGTGGTCTGCAACACGAGAGTTTGTTAGGAAACTGGCCTGGCCCTGCAATTCAACAACTAGTGCTGCCCAGCAAGCTAAAGAAGGGCACCTCCCACATCCTCCCCCAGTTTCATCTTCAAACTGACCACTCCACCACCAGAACAAGCCCAAAGCAGCCAGAGACACTGGTGCTTACAGTTTTGAAATGCAAACTTCTAAACACCCATAAGGTGGCAAGAAAAGTTTTGCCCCTAAGACTCATTTCCCAATTATCTTTCACTTCTAGGACATTATTCTGAGGAGAAAATTAAGCAGGCATAAGGAAATATAGGTGTCAACCTTTGTTTACAGCTGTGGAAGAAAGAGAGGGATACACTATTAGTTAAGTAAACTATAATGCAGAGAACACTAAGCAACCACAAAGATTACATGGACTAGGAAAGTATTACACAGGTGTATGTGTGTCTGTATCCTGGAAAGATGTCTAGGCTTGATGGGTAATTAAAAACATATTTTGAAAGGGCATATGTAGATTATTTTACTTTAAAATTGCATTTTAAAATATATACATGCAGAAAGAAGTGTCTAGAATTGCAATAATCCATGTCTTAAGAGTGGTCACTTTGGGGTATCTTAATCTTAGGGTTTCTATTGCTGATGCTAAAGTGCCAAGAAGACAGACAAGTCCTCAGCCCTACATGGACCATCTGTACCACCCACTCCAGAGCTCAGGGATCACAGAAGAGGGAGGGGCCTACAGAATCTAAAAGCCAGAGGACGGAGAGATGTGACCCGGCATAACCGAACACTCACTGCAGCCCTGGTTATCCCCACGAGGCGTGCTTGTAGCCGTGGCTATCCCCACAAGGTGTGCACAAGACTGGACCTGTCGGCAGGCCGGCATGGATAAGGCCCTGCCCACCTCCTGAGAAACTACTAGCAGCTGTGTCTGGGAGGGGGTGTGACTTTCTTCAGTGATGCAGCCACTGATAGCTGCCTATGCTTCAATAGATAATATCTCACCCGTACTTGTGCAAGCGACTCTTCACCTGAATGGATTACATGTAACAGAGAAAGGTGTGAGAACAGGAGATAGCTTAATGAAGAAAGTCTTCAATGAGAAAGTGGGGAGTGAGAGTGATGGGCTGAAAATGCCTGAAACTAATTTTATAAATGAGTGAGACTGCCATATTTTAGATTTATTTATATGTATATAGATGCTTTCCATGTATGTATGTATGTATATATGTATGTATGTATAATATGTGCATGTCTGGGGTTCTTGGGGGCCAAAAGGTATCAGATCTCCTGGAATTAGACTTACATCCAGCTGTGAGCTGGAAATCGAACCTAGATCCTCTGAAAGAATAGCCCAAGCTCTTAACCATTACGCCATCTCTCCAGCCCCTGCTTGATAGATTCTTCAAAAAGACCTTGACTCAACAGATAGCGACATTATCCAACAGATAAGCATTTTAGACACAGTCCTGTGTCTACCTAACCAAGGACTTCACAAAAAGCCAGTACTGCTGGGCGGTGGTGGCGCACGGTGGTGGCACGCCTTTGATCCCAGCACTTGGGAGGCAGAGACAAGAGGATTTCTGAGTTCAAGGCCAGCCTGGTCTACAGAGTGAGTTCCAGGACAGCCAGAGCTACACAGAGAAACCCTGTCTCAAAAAAAAAAAAAAAAAAAGTCAGTACTGAGCTGTGGTTAAGCCCTCGGCCCTTGGCCCCAGGCATAAAAACATGACTGGAATCCGGGAGGTCAAGATAGACAAGGGGTTTGATTAAAGAGGGGTTGCTTATTTGGGGGAATTGTGCTGCTGCTGCTGCTGCTGCTGCTGCTGCTGCTGCTGTTGCTGGAGATGGGGTCTCCAGCTGGAACGGCAGTTCTGAGTGCACTGCCATCTCCAGATCAAAGTATTTCTTTTCATTTCTAAATTACACTTGTTTTTCTGAGTGTGTATATGTGCACATACACGTGAAGTCAGAGGACCTTGCAGGAATTGGTTCTCCCTCCACAATGTGGGTCCCAAGGATCCAATTCAAGTCGTCAGACTCGGCGGCAAGCACCTTACCCGCCCAGCTACCTTGCCAGCCCTTCAATGCATTCTTCCATGGACATTTTTACCTTTGGAAGCAGCCCCAGGCTGGTCTAGAACTCACCACAAGTCAGGCTGGCCTCAAGGCCACAGATGCAGGAATGCACCACCAGGTATGAGCTTACTCCCAAACTCATCTCTGTTCAACTATCCAACCGTCACTCTCCCCCAGGCCCTGGCAAGCTCTGGCTTTTCTTACATCTCCATAATTAGCTTTTCCAGAATGTCATTCAGCTGGGATCATACACAGCCTTCTCAGACCAGCTTCTCTCACTCACGAAGATGAGGGTAAGAGTTCTCCACGTCTTTTCAGGGTGTGGTACTTCAAGTCTTTTTAGTGTTGAGTAGTAATAACTGGCTGTACTGAAGCTTATCTCAGAAAAACAGCTGGGCTGCTTCCAAGTCTGGGTGACCATGAATGAAGCCGCCAGGAACGGTCTCATGTGCAGGCACGGCTTTTGTATGCACATACTATTTCAACATATCTGGGTAAGGACCAAGGAATGTGACCACTCAATTATATAACAAGCATTTGTTAGCATGTATGTAACTGTCCAACTGCCTGCGCCACGCTTCGCCAGCGGTGAACAGGAGCTCTGTTGCTCCATGTCTTTGCCAGCATTAGACACTGTCAGTGTTTGGGCTTTTGCAACTCATTTTAAACAAGTAATGTTTCTTATCCAGAAACAACCTGATGCACAAAGTTGTGTATAATGGGAAGTTCCAGGGAGGCAGCTCTGTCAGGGTTCACAACTGACAGCCTGATCGTTGCAGCTTACCCACGGCTGTCCCTTGTGTCCGCTTCTCTGTCTTCAGCCACCAGCACCTGGGTTTCCATACCTCAGTTCTTGTGATAACCTCAACAGATTCCCCTGCAGTGTACCTCACACATGGTATGACTCACTGAAACCCCACCAGTGCTGTGTCAGCACAAGGACAACCTCACCAACTGGACTTACAACTCTGAGTCGTCTCAGAGCAGCATTACTCAAAGGAAGGATCATTGGAAACTGCCCCGCCTGCCACCCAATCATGTCCACCTTCCTTCCAGTGCAGCTGCTCTGCACCCTGTCTCTTCCCTGCCCTCTCATCTACTTAGCCTGGATCCGCTCACATCTCAGAGAAAGAAGGCGCCAAAATATCTGCTCTGAAGCCACTACTTAGGAGAATAAAGTAAAGGAATCACAGGTTCTTGGCCAGTTTGGACAAATCAGGGATACTCTACTTCAAAGTCAAAAAAAAAAAAAGAAGGCTATGGATATGGCTCAGGGTAGGGTGCTCGCCTACTATGCACTAGGCTCTAGAATCCACACCTAGTACCACACACACACAAACATAAAACGTACATGGACTGCTATGAATTCGTCTTAAAACTGAGGGTGTAGCTCAGTATTAAGCACTTGCCTAGCACCATGAGGCACTCAGTTCAATACGCAGCCCCGCTCCACTCCCCTAAAAATCAAAACTCCTCCATTTGTACATTAATACCTCCAGCGATCCAAAGGAAACCCACTGTGAACTCAGATGAACCCAGCACCTGAGAACCTAGCTGTGACGCCTTCCTGAGTCAGAACAGATCTGTATGCTTCTACACTTCAAACCCCGCCACAGGGTCGGGGCCCCCTCTCGTCTACGCTATTCCAGCCCTCTTGAACTCAAGAGCTCCCCCTACTAGTTCCCTAAGCTAGGACGACAGGAGGCCTAGGTTAACACTCTCACAGCAGACCTCTTTAGACAACTCACTCCACCGGGGGAACTTCTCACTTAATTGGTCTGGAGTGTAGCCTGGCATATGAAATTTTAAAAGCAAATATCTGACAGAGTCCAACATACTTTCTTTCAAGATCATTAATTTTCTGACAGATTTTGGCTTCTAATTTAGGCATATTCCAACTGAAGGATTTTGTTGGCACCAACGGGGTGTTTACAACACAGAATCAAATGCATCAACTTTGGCAGTTGGAAACCTCATGGACGAAGTTAACATAGCCAACAACGAGCACATACACCTCAGCCACGAGCTGACAATGGCCAAGGCCAAGTGGGTTTGGGCAAAGTCATCCTTGGCTTCCTCCTCACTGTCTCCTCACGGCCACACCCTGGCCTTCATCACAACATCCTGCCTTGTCACTGCATCCCTCTCTTTGGTTGGCATGTCAGGCCTTCTTAGAACCAAGAGCAGCCAACTTCTCACAATGGTGCATTTAACTCCCATCCACCGGATCTTCTGCCCCCAGCACTTCTCTCAGTGTTCCCTTCCTGTCTTCTTATCCTTCAGGCTCCTCACATTGGTTTTGAGTAACAAGTAGCAAGTTCTTTGTCATCTGTATCCTTGAACACCATGAAAAAACTCCCTAGAGTACAAGCAACAGATAATGAAAAGGGGTGGTGGTGGCAACAGTAAATATGGGGACCACAACATCAGACAATGGTTGAGGTCAAGGGCTTGTCCAACCAGAAGCAGCTCACCCAGAGACTACCACTGCGGTAAGTACAAGCCATGACTGAGTAGCCATGGCTAAGAAACAGTCTACGAAGGTGACTAAAGGCTGAAGACTTGACACTCAAGGTCAAACCCAGCAAAACTATGCACCCAGGACCAGGGTGGACCTGGCAGGAAGAAAAACTAATTATTCTATGAGGGTACCCATTACTAAAAAGAGTACCCATTATACAATAAGCATTTTTATGAGTACCTGTAATTATTAGAGTCTGACACAGAATAAACTAAGAAATGCAATGGGCTAAATGGTGTAACAAGCACGTATCCTGCTTTTCCCTAAAGCGACCACGTCGCTTCTATATCTGTACATAACTATACACATTTAGATGGCTGACTATCACAATGTTGTGTCTGTGATCTTTTCAGAAAAAGCTACCAAATAACAGTGAAATGAAAAGTAGAAACTTAGAAGACGCTATATTAAAAACCTCACTCCGTATCCTTTATTTTTGAGAAATGCTAGCAGCAGCCAAGAGCTGAGCAGTGCGCAGGGACATGGAAAGCCAAGAGCAACAGATCAGCCCATGATGTAACATTAGCCTATGCTGCCAGGTACTTTTAAATCATGACTTAAAGAGAATAACTCATTAAAAAGTCTCTTGCATATGAAATAAGTTCTCAAACCTGAAGCTGTTGTCATAAATGCTTTTCCCTGCTCACACGGAAGGCACAGCTCACTGCCCTCACTGGGTTGACAGCACTAAACGTGACAACTGTGGCACACCTGCAGGAGCTCAAGAAATATGTGAACCTGGACCTGAAGCTCCCGCTGGGATTCCCACCCATCCTGTTATAAGAACAGAGGGCTAGTGTCCTCCAGTTTCAGCATCCTAGAGCATACCCAGATGCTCCGGTCTAGTGACAGCACGTGTCTCTGCCTGCATGGCTAAGAGAGCTGAGGGCTTTACACACATCAATACTTGATTCTCACGATGATTCTTCTGAGGAAGATTTCATTATTCCCATTTACAGGAACAGCGGTTGAAAGGAGTTAGGGAGGTGTCCAAGTCAGCTAAACCATCATGAGCCAGAGCTCAAGGTCTATACAATTCTCTAATTCTAGTGTGTGCACCGTCCCCAGCATTCCTAAGGGACTGAAGAGAATAAAGGAGTCCATGAGCAGAATCGGTCCTTAGACTCATCTCCAGCCGGCATCTACCAGCTTAGCTCCCAGGAATCACACACTTGCAAGTTTTCGCCCAACTCCGAATTTGATTATTTGAGCCCTTCATCCCCTTCCCCCTCTTTTTCCTACTCCTTCCTCTCTTCTTCCTAACCTAGCTCACAATGAGCTGGATAATCTGTATTTCTAATTATGTAAAATCGCACGCAATACCAACAATCTACCCACAGGTACTTAGTGGGTACACAGCCTCTTCCAGGTGGGGGGCACGCTACAGTTCTCCTCGGATAGCAAACCCACGCCTCCCTAGAGCAGGAGTGCAGCCAAGAACCCCTGTCATCTCTCTAGCACCCTTTCTGGATGAATAACATGTTCTGAGGAACAAGGCTGAGCCTGGGACATTTTCAAAAAAAAAAAACTTTCCTTAATTGCATATTCCATTTATACAGCACAGTAATATATCTTCTCATTTCAGAGTCTGAGAAAGATTTGAAAGCTAATTTTTAAAATAATCAACAGGGACTATATGAAAGATAAAGGTTGATACTAGAAGAACCAGAAGACACTTCAACAAGCCTCTTCCACCCACTGCCATCCATCCATCCATCCATCCATCCATCCATCCATCCATCCACCCACCCACCACCATCCATCCATCCATCCCTATAAGAACAAGAGTTGAAAAAAAAAAAAGGAAATGTAATTTTCTGGTTTACAAAAAAAAAAAAAAAAAAAAAAAAAACCTGAGGCAAGCGGGGTGGCCCAGAGGGTGGGGATGCTTGCCACCGAGTCTGACTTGAGTTCCAGTTCCGGGACCCACATGGTGGAGAAAGCCAATTTCCACAAGTTGTCCCCTGACCTCCATACATGCGCCATGACATGTACACTCATACACACATACACAATAACCAAATACAGTGCAATAAATTTAAGTTGTAAATATATAAAAACAGTAACTGATCACCCAGAGGAGACCATGATTTTTAATTTCCAGACCCTCCTCTTACCCTCCTTTCAGTCAATCTGAGGTTGGGACAGGAACTCTTATGACATTCCACCTAATTTATAAGAAAATTACTGTTACCTGTTTCCACACTCTTGTCTCCTGAGGGTGTCACCTCGTTAGGCTCAATTATTCTTAAATTTCTCAGCTGAAAATCCTGGTGATTCGCCCTTGAAGAGAGAGAGCAGAATGCTGCAGACTTCGGCCCCAAGGAAATGTGGCAAGGCTAGTCAAGGGAGGCGTCATCCCAGCTAGGCAGGCCTCTGTGAGTCACAGCTCTTACCCTGATATCAGGATGGCTACAGGTTTGAGATAAGCCACCCTCCACTCTGTGCACCCCACAGCAGGGAGCACCTCCCATGGGACACCTGAGCTTGTCACTGTCCAGCACCTCCGCAGCAGCCAGGGCTCCTCAGCTCACCCTTCATCCATGAATTCTCTTCAGTGGCGTCCACCCTCATTCTAGACTGCCTTATTTTCAGTAACTATGTGCTTAATGATAGATATTTCACTGGCACGAGGTCTGCTCAACTCTGTTTCACTCTTTTTCAGTGTCCTGGGCATCACTCTGGTTTCAGCTTCTCCTCCCAGCAACACAGGCTCTTTAGGCACTTATTTCACACTCTGCACCTGGATAGCAGCAAAGCCTGTGTTTGTTGGATCTGCCGCTTCTCCCTGTGGGTAGCTCATCGGGAGTTTCTCTTCATGGGCTGAGGATATAGCTCAGTTATCAGAACCCTCGCCTAGCACAGAGGAAACCATGGGTTCAATCCCCGCCAACTGCATAAACCAGACACGGTAGTACATGCTCAGAATCCAGTACTTGGGAGGTAGAGTCTGAAGTTCTAAGTTCTAAGTTACCCTTCGCTGCTTGGCTTAAGGTCAGTCCAGGATACATGAGAGCCTGTCTCAAGGAATGGAAGTTTATCATTAGCCAGGCATGTGATCCACAACTAGGAAGCAGGAGGGAAGAATGTGGGCCCACTCTGAGCTACAAAGAGAGCACATATCTC
>JADRCC010574865.1:0-18647 GCA_019843855.1 Hylomyscus alleni | reverse complement strand
AGAAAAAAAATGTTTTATATCTAATGGTCCCCACTTTGCCATATTGATACATTTCAAGATTCAGGCATGCCTCTAAATGTTGCATCTTCTTTTATTAACTTATGTTAAACATTCTGTTGTCTGAAAAACAAATTATGATTTAATTTGTTAATCATATTATTTTTCTTTACCATGGCAAACTATATTACTGAAAATTTTATCTATAGCATTTTAAAAAAAATTAAAATTTTAAAATTGATTAAAATGTATTTACTCATATTTTAATGGGTAAAATATCCACATTAATTTATGGAAGCATAAAATGGCTGAATATTGAAGTGATTGCATGTATAATGAGGTATATAATTGATACATACACTCAGAAAGATAACAGGAGGTACAATAGAGTAGCTTCATAGAATAAATGAAATACCATTGAAAGCTAGGAACATTATTTGATCTCTTCCAATATTTTACCATCTGTGGAGATGTGATAAAAAGCAAGAAAAATTCAGGCATATTCATTTGTATATTTCATGGGGAAACTAATTACATTGTATTAATAACTGCAGCAGTTATAAATTATATATGAAAAAAATTTACAGTCATGGTGACAAAGTTTTATCATCTAGTAACAATAAATAATTTACTTAAGGTCAATGGAAACATCTTAAGGTACTAATATTTGAAAGACAATTAAGATTGGACTGAATGGAGGGAGTGCTCTGACCCCTGGACTCAAGTGAGATTGCCATTTTCTTCCAGTAACTGTCTAAGGAGAGACCAGTCAGGAAGCACAGGCTTCAGAAGCTGCAGAGCAGTGGGACAGGGTCCTTCCTGTCTCCATATGCACCCAGGAGGTGGGGCTGTTCCACAGCCCTCTGTGCATGGATCTTGCCAGGAGAGAGCTAGTTACCCAGGAGTGCTGACACAGGCTTACAGACCCACAAGAGGAACAAGCTCCAGCCAGAGACAGCAAGAACATCTAGTACCAAAGAGAACCAGATGGCATAAGGCAAGTGCAAGAACCTTACCAACAGAAACTAAGATTACTTGGCATCAACAGAACCCAGTACTCCTACCACAGCACATCCTGGATATTCCAACACACTGGAAAAGCAAGATTTGGATTTAAAATCATGTCTCTTGATGCTGATAGAGGATTTTAAGAAGGACATAAATAACTCCCTCAAAGAAACACAGGAGAACACAGGTAAACAGGTAGAAGCCCTTAAAGAGGGAACACAAAAATCCCTTAAAGAATTAAAGAAAAACACATCCAAACAGGTGAAGGAACTGAAAAAAAAACCACCCAAGATCTAAAACTGGAAGTAGAAACAATTAAGAAATCAAAAAGGGAGACAATTATGGAGATAGAAAACCTAGGGAAAATGTCAGGAACCATAGATGCAAGCATCACGAACAGAATACAAGAGGTAAAAAAGAGAAAGAATCTCAGGTGCAGATGGCACAATAGAAAACGTTGACACAACAATCAAAGAAAAGGCAAAATGCAAAACGATCCTAACCCAAAATATCCAGAAAATCCAGGGCACAATGAGAAGACTAAACCTAAGGATAATAGATATAGAAGAGTGAAGATTTCCAACTTAAAGGTCAGTAAATATCTTCAACAAAATTATAGAAGAAAACTTCCCTAATATAAAGAATGAGATGCCCATGAACATACAAGAACCCTACAGAACTCCAAATTGACTGGATCAGAAAAAAAATTCTCCTCATCACATAATAATCAAAACACCAAATGCACAAAACTAAGAAAGAATACTAAAAGCAGTAAGGGAAAATGGTCAAGTAACATATAAAGGCAGATCTATCAGAATTACACCAGTCGTCTCACCAGAGACTATGAAAGCCAGAAGATCCTGGGTTGATGTCATACAGACCGTAAGAGAACACAAATGCCAGCCCAGGCTACTATACCCAGCAAAATTCTCAATTAACTTAGATGGAGAAACCAAGGTATTCCATGACAAAACCAAATTTATACAATATCTTTCTCATGAAAAGAAAAACTAAATGGAGACACTCTGAAACTTACAGAAGTTATTAAACAAATGGATTTAACAGATATTTATAGAACATTTTATCCTAAAACAAAAGGAATACCTTCTTCTCAGCACCTTATGAAACCTTCTCCAAAATTGATCATATAATCGGTCACAAAACAGGTCTCAACAGATACAAGAAGATTGAAATAATCTCATGCATCCTATCAGATCATCACGGAGTAAGTCTGGTCCTCAATAACAAAATAAATAATAGAAAGTCTCCATACACATGGAAGCTGAACAACACTCTACTAAATGATAATATGGTCAAGGAAGAAATAAAGACATTTTATTTTAATGAAAGTTTAATGAAAATGAAGTCACAACATACCCCAACTTATGGGATACAAGGAAAGCAGTCCTAAGAGGAAAACTCCAAAAAAGAAACTGGAGAGAGCATACTCTAGCACTTTGACAGCACATCTTAGAACAAAAAGAAGCAAATTCACACAAGAGGAGTAGAGGGCAGGAAATAATCAAACTCAGGGCTGAATTCAACCAAGTGGAAACAAAAAGAACTATACAAAGAATCAACCAAACCAGGATCTGGTTCTTGGAGAAAATCAGCAAAATAGATAAACCCTTAGCAAGACTAACTAGAGGACACAGAGATAGTATCCTAATTAACAAGATCAGAAATGAAAAGGGAGATATCACAACAGACACTGAGGAAATTAAAATATCATCAGATCCAACTACAAAAGTCTATACTCAACAAAACTGGAAAACCTGGATGAAATGGACAATTTTCTAGAGAGATACCAGGTTCCAAAGTTAAATCAAGATCAGGTTAACCATCTAAACAGCTCCATATAACTTAAAGAAATAGAAACAGTTATTAATAATCTCCCAAGCAAAAAAAGTTCAGGACTAGATGAGTTTAGTGCAGAGTTTTATCAGACCTTCAAAGAAGACCTAATACCAATATTCCTCAAATTATTCCACAAAATAGAATCAGAAAGTGCTCTACCCAATGCATTCTATGAAGCCACAATTTCTTTGATACCTAAACCAAACAAAGACCCAACAAAGAAAGAGAACTTCAGACCAATTTCCTTTATGAATATTGATGCAAAAATACTCAATAAAATTCTCAAAATCCATATCCAAGAACACATCTGTACTGGCTGGTTTTGTGTGTCAACTTGACACAGGCTGGAGTTATCACAGAGAAGGGAGTTTCAGTTGGGGAAGTGCCTCCATGAGGTCCAGCTGTGGGGCATTTTCTCAATTAGTGATCAAGGGGGGAGGACCCCTTGTGGGTGGTGCCATCCCTGGGCTGGAAGTCTTGGGTTTTATAAGAGAGCAGGCTGAACAAGCCAGGGGAAGCAAGTCAGTAAGGAACATCTCTGCATGGCCTCTGCATCAGCTCCTGCTTCCTGACCTGCTTGAGTTCCAGTCCTGACTTCCTCTGGTGATCAACAGCAATGTGGAAGTAAGCTCAATAAACCCTTTCCTCCCCAACTTGCTTCATGGTCATGATGTTTGTGCAGGAATAGAAACCCTGACTAAGACAACATCAAAATGATCATCAATCATGATCAAGTAGACTTCATCCCAAGGATACTGGCATGGTTCAATAAATGGAAATTCATCAAGGTAATTCACCTTATAAACAAACGAAAAGAAAAAAAAAAAACATCGCACGCCTTTAATCCCAGAACTTGGGAGGCAGAGGCAGGCAGATTTCTGAGTTCAAGGCCAGCCTGGTCTACAGAGTGAGTTCCAGGACAGCTAGGGCTACACAGAGAAACCCTGTCTCGAAAAAACAAAACAAAAAACAAAAAACAAAAACAAAATCAAAAACCATATGATTATCTCATAAGATGCTGAGAAAGCATTTGACAAAATCTAATACCCCTTCATGATAAAAGCCTTGGGGAGATCAGGAATTTAAGGCCCTTGCCTAAACATAGTAAAAGCAATATACAGGAAACCAGTAGCCAACATCAAACTAAATGGAGAGAAACTTGAAGCAATTCCATTAAAATCAGGGACTAGACAAGGCTACGTACTCTCTTCCTACCTATTCAATATAGTACTTGAAGTCCTAGCCAGAGCAATTAGACGACAAAAGGAGATAATGTCCTCCAATTTCAGAATGTGTTATCAGAAATCACAAGACTTCATTTTGTAAGTCTAAATAATATTCATTTGAGTAAACATACCAGATTTTCTTCATCACTTACCAGTTAATGGGCACTTATTGTGTCTATATTGTGGAAGTGCAAAATTCTTTCAAATAGACTGATTCCATCTCCTTTGTGTATGTAGACAGTGGGTTTGTTGGATCAGATGATGGCGTGGAGAACCTGACATTTTGCACAGCACTCATGACTGCAGCAATTGGAGGTCTCACCATTTTGTTAAAGTAGATCTTTGATATATCCATTGTACCTGGAGAGAAGTAATCTCTATTCTGGTATTAATTCACATTTCCCTCTGTTTTGTGATTACGAACATGCATTAATTCTTGCTACTCATTTGTATGTTTACTTATTGATAGTGTCTTTGTAAACATATTGTTTCTTATTGTATATATATATATATTTCAGTAAAATT
Organism: Hylomyscus alleni; assembly: GCA_019843855.1. Classification (NCBI taxonomy): domain Eukaryota; kingdom Metazoa; phylum Chordata; class Mammalia; order Rodentia; family Muridae; genus Hylomyscus; species Hylomyscus alleni. The sequence continues at coordinate 14,034 of JADRCC010574865.1, read as the reverse complement.
CATGTATATATTAATTGCTGCTTCTCAGTGGTGATTCTAAATATTTTGTCTATTATTGAAGGCTATATTTTATTCTATTGTCTCTTTTATCTCAGAAGGACTTTTGTAGTTTGATGCAATTACACTGTTAATTTACAATTTGTTGCCTGTACTTTTGAATTCTGGTTCACAAAAAACTTTTACTAAGGCCTGAGCCATGAAAATTTCCTCCTACACTCTTATATTATTATTACAGCTTCAGCCTTATATTTTGGGTTAATTATATTTTGGAACTATTAAGAGATATGGGTTTGGTTCCATTTTATTTTTTATTGTTCTAATCATGTACTACCATTAGTGAGAAATGTCTGTCTCAATATTTCAACATGAACATGAAAGGAGATAGTTGACTGTGAAAAAAACCTCACCTTTTAAACATGAGAGGTTTTTGTTACTGAGTTTAGATTTCCTGTGCTAAACTTGCTGGAAACAAGTTAGAAGAAAATTTATCTTACTACGTTTTTGATTAGGGGAATGTACTTACTTGTAATAATTATGAATGAATTGTTAAAAAGTCTAAGCATATTGTTAGTGTTCAAAATCAAGGATTTCAAACTAAATTTGAATTATTGTTTCTTTTAGGCAATAGAAGCCTTCCAACATCTTCCAGAGTTAGGTGTCCTTACTGTGGGAACAACATCACTATTTATTTTCACCTGGAGTATGTTTGTTCTATGCACATGTCAAAAATCCAAACCATTTGCAGCTTAGAATGTGATCATTTTCCCTTGCCAAAAGCAAAATGTTCAGGTATTTACTTTCTTTACTCCTCATGCCAGTAGTCCAAGGCTAGGGTATTTAGACTGTGAGATTTTCTACCATCACCCACTGCAATCTGTCTTTCAGAAGATTGTTAAAGTGATGTCTTATGAAGTCAATTCATTCAAATGATGAAGAAGCAGTGTCATAGCTAGAGTTTGTATTCCTGCACAAAACATCATGACCAAGAAGCAGGTTGAGGAGGAAAGAGTTTATTCAGCTTACACTTCCACATTGCTGTTCATCACCAAAGGAAGTCAGGACAGGAACTCACACAGGACAGGAACTTGGAGGCAGGAACTCACAGAGGCCATGGATGGGTGCTTACTCCTGGTTTGCTTCCCCTGGCTTGCTCGGCTTGCCTTCTTTTAGAACCCAGGGCTACCAATCCAGGTATAGCACCACTCACAATGGGTTCTCCCACCTTGAACATTAATTGAGAAAATGCCTTACAGCTGGATCTCATGGAGACATTGCTAACTCCAGCTTGTGGCAAGTTGACATACAAATCCAGCCAGTACAAGCAGGCACTCACTTGAAAGATGAAAAGAGAAGATGATACAAAGGAGGAGTAGATGAAGATGATTCCCACAACTGTCTGCCATTGTCATTTGACCACCCATTCACCCAGTGCTATAAATTCCTCTATTTCATGCTAGAAATCCTGACTGAGAAGACAAGACAAAGATGAGTGAGATCTGATGTTTCCTTCAGAGAGCTTACACAATGCCCAGTGGGTAAAGATTAATTCTAAGCTAAAATCACCGTGTCCTGGGCTACATTTATTGGGAGACTTTAATGACTGATTCTGTTTTCTTGGTTATTATATGTAAATTGTTTATCTGACCTTGATTTGACTTTGGTAAGAGGTATCTATGGAGAAAATTATCCATTTCTTTTATATTTTCTAAAATATTGAATTTCTAAATTTTAGTGGATCACAGTTTTTTAAAGTATGACTTAATGATTATTTAGAATTCCTAGGTTCCTTTTCTATATCCACCTTTCATTTATAATTTTGTTAACTTTGGTACTATCACTGTTTTTAGTTAGTATGGATAAGGGTTTGTCTATCTTGTTGATTTGCTCAAGGAACCAATTCTTTGTTTCATTTATTCTTTGTATTTTCTCTTTGGTTCTATTTTATTTTATTACTTTTTAAAATTTTTTATAGTCTAGTCATTACCTCTTCCTAGTCCACCCTCCCACAGTTCCTCCTCCAATTCCTCTTACCCCCTGTCTCTGAGAGGATGTCCCCATTACTCCTGCTCTACTTCTACCAGGCCTCCCCACTCCCTGGAGCCTCAAGTGTCTTGAGGGTTAGGAGTATATTCTCTCACTAAGGACAGACCAGACAGTCCTCTGCTGTATATGTGTCAGGACCTCTGATCAAGTCTGGTTGGTTGCTCAGTGTCTGGGAGATTTCAGGGGTATAGGTTAGTTGAGACTGCTGATCTTCTTATGGGGTCCTCCTCTTCCTCAATTTCTTCCAGCCTTTCCCCAATTCAACCACAGGGATGAAATATCTACATCTGACTCTTTCAAATGCTTGTTGGGCCTCTCAGAGAATAGTCATGCTAGGCTTCTGTCTGTAAGCACACCATAATATCAATAAGAGTGTCAGGCCTTGAAGCCTTCCCTTGAGATTGGTCCCAAGTTGGGCAGGTCACTGAACTACCTTTCCCTCAGTCTTTTCTCTTTTTGTCCCTGTAGTTCTTTTAGACAAGAACTACACTGGGTCAGAATTTTTTATTGTTGGATGGTAAATCTTTCTCTACACTTCTGTGCCCTGTCTTTCTACTGAAGGGGGTCTCTACAAGTTCCCTCCCTCCAAAGTTGGGCATTACATCTACAGTTCTTCCCTTTTGAGTCCTGAGAGTCTCTTACCATCCAGGTCTTTGATAACATTCTAGAGGGTCATCCCTCCTCCCACCTCCCCCCCCCACAAAGTTGTATAGTCCATTCTTTCTGCCTGCCCTCAGGGCTCCTCTCCTATTTCCTTCTCCCATTACCTGATCATGTTCCCCCTTTCCCCTCCCTGTCTCCTGTCCCACACAGGCCTCTCTCTCTGTCTGCTCCTCTTGATTATTTTCTTCTCCCTCCCAAGTAGGATTGAGGCAGCCTCATTTGGGCCCGACTGTGGAGAGCTGGTTCTCTAAACGTGTGGAGAACTACTTCCCTACAGGAATGATTCCCAAATGACAGGCTGGGGGCGTGGCCACCTGTGTCTCATTTGGCTTGACCAATTAGAAACAGTTCCAGCTAACTGGCAGTTTATGACGTCATTCAGGTCTATAAAAAGCAGCTGACTCCGAGGAGTGGGGGGCCATTCTTGCCTCAAGGCATTCTTGCCTTGAGGCATTTTGCCTTAAGGCATTCCTGCCTTAGAAGCATTTTTGCTTAGAGACATTTTTGCCTGAAGGCAGTTTTGTTTTGGGACACTTGCTCTGGCACACTTTTGCTTAAAAGCATTTTGCTTTGGATTACTCAGACTTGCTTGTCAAACTTGACATGGGTTTGTCCTCAGACTTGGAACTTACTGGCAATTAGCATTCATTCTAGGTAAGCTGTTTTCTCCCTCCTATTATTCTCTCGCAACTTTGTTTTTTTTTTCCCCTCACCTAATGTAATTTTCCCTTAAAATAAATAAAGGCCTGATTAAGCCACCTAGGAAGGAATTGGGTCTTATGCCTTTTAATCCTGCTGGCTAGGATCCCCCAAGAGGCATAAAGACACCTGACAGCTTGTTACTCTTTTTGAGTTCTGTGGATTGTATCCTAGGTATTCTATGCATTTTTGGCTAATATCCACTTACTAGTGAGTACATATCATTCATGTCTTTTTGGGTCTGAGTTACCCAACTTAGGACTATATTTTCTAGTTCTATCCATTTGCTTGCAAAACTCATGATGTCCTCATTGTTAACAGCTGAATAGTATTCCATTGTGTAGATGAACCTAATTTTCTGTACCCATTCTTCCATAATGGGACATCTGGGTTGTTCCTAGCTCCTGGCTAACATGGATAAAGCTGCTATGAACATAGGGGAGCATGTGTCCCTGTGGTGGGGCATCTTCTGGGTATATGCCTAAGAGTGGTATAGCTGGGTCTCCAGGTAGATATATTTCCAGTTTTCTGAGAAACCTCCAGATTGATTTCCAAAGTGGTTATACTAGTTTGCAATCCCACCAGCAGTAAAGGAATTTTCCTTTTCCTCCACATCCTTTCCATTATCTGTTGTCACCTTGGTTTTTTGATCTTAACCATTCTGATTGGTGTTAGGTGGATTGGTGTTAGACTCACTTTGATTTGCATTTCCTTAATGGCTAAGGATGTTTATCATTAATTTAGGTGCTTCTCAGTCATTTGAGATTCCTCTGTTGTAAATTCTCTGTTTATCTTTATACCCCATTTTTTTTTTTTTTGGACTAGGTTGTTTGATTTTTGGAGGTTAGCTTCTTGAGTTCTTTATATATTTTAGATATTAACCCTCTATTGGGTGTGGGGCTTGGGCAGATATTTTTCAATCTGTATATTGTTGATTTTTCCTATGCTCTTTGCCTTACAGAAGCTTTTCAGTTTCATAGGGTTCCATTTATCAGGTCTTGATCTTAGAGCCTGAGTCATTGTAGTTCTGTGTAAGAAATCCACTGCACCCATGCCAATGAGTTCAAAGCTCTTTCCCACTTTCTCTTCTATTAGATTCAGTGTTTCTATGTTGAGGTCCTTGATTCACTTGGACTTGGGCTTTGTGTAAGTTGACAAATATGGATTTATTTTCATTTTTCTACATATTGACTGCCAGTTAGACCAACATGATTTATTGAAGATGTTTTCCTTTTTCCATTGTATAATTTTGGCTTCTTTTTCAAAGATCAAGTGTTCATAAGTGTGTGGGGTTTGTTTAGGTCTTCAGTTCTATTCCATTGATCAGCCTGTCCATCTCTGTACCAATACCATGCAGTTTTTATCACCATTGCTTTATAGTACAACTTGAGGTCAGGGATGGTGATTCCCTGAGAAGTTCTTTTATTGTTAAGAATTGTTTTTGCTGTCCTGGGCTTTTTGTTTTTCCATGTGAAATTGAGAATTGTTCTTCCCTTGTCTTTGAAGAATTGTGTTGCAATTTTGATGGAGATTGCATTGAGTCTATAGATTGCATTTGGTAGGATGGCCATTTTTACTAGGTTAATCCAACCAATCCATGAGCATGGGAGATTTTTCCATCTTCTGAGATCTTCTTCAATTTCTTTCTTGAGAGATTTGAAGTTTTTGTCATACAGATATTTCACTTGTTTGATTAGAATTACCTCAAGATATTTTATATAATTTGTGACTATTGTGAAGGTTGTTGGTTCCCTATTTTCTTTCTCAGACTGTTTATTATTTGTATAAAGGAAGGTTACTGATTTATTTGAGTTAATTTTATATTCAGCCACTTTGCTGAAGTTGTTTATCAGCTGTAGAAGTTATCTGATAGAAATTTGGGAATTGCTTATGTATACTATTTTATCATCTTCAAATAGTGATATCTTGACTTCTTCTTTGTCAGTTTGTATCCCCTTGATCTCCATTTGTTGTCTTATTGCCATAGATAGAACTTCAAGTACTGTATTGAGTAGATATGGGGAGAGAGTTCAGCCTGGTTTGGTCCCTGATTTTAGGGGCATTGCTTCAAATATCTCTCCATTTATGTCAATATTGGCTGTTTGTTTGCTATATATTGCTTTTATTATGTTTAGGATGGGTCTGAATTTCTGATTTTTCCAATACTTTAACATAAAGGAGTATTGTACTTTGTCAATGCTTTTTCAGCATCTAATGAGAGATTTATGTGATTTTATTCTTTGAGTTTTTTTATACAGTGGATTACATTCATGGATTTTCATATATTGAACCAATCTTTTATCCCTGGGATGAATCCTACTTGATCATGGTGAATGATGATTTTTATGTGTTCTTTGATTCAGTTTGCTAGAATTTTATTGATTATTTTTACATTTATATTTATATGTGAAATTGAACTGAAGTTCTCTTTCTTTGTTGGGTGTTTGTGGCTCAGGTATCAAAGTAATTGTGGCTTCATAGAATGAATTAGATAGTATTCTTTCTGTTTCTCTTTTAGAAATAACTTGAAGATTGTTGATATCTGCTCTTCTTTGAATGTCTGGTAGAATTTCTCACTAAAGCCATCTGGATCTGGGGTTTTATTGCTTGGAAGGTTTTTAATGTCATCTATTTCTTTGTGGATATGGGACTGTTTAGATAGCTTACCTGCTCTTGATTTAACTTGATACGTGATATTTGTCTACAAAACCATCCATTTCATTTAGATTTTTCTAGTTTTGTTTAGTATAGGCTTTTGTACTAGGATCTGATTTTTTTTTTAATTTCCTCAATTTCTGTTGTTATGTCTCCTTTTTCATTTCTGATTTTGTTAATTTGAATACTGACAAATTGGTCAGGGAATAAAGAAAGAAAGAAATCAAAGAGTTTCTGGAATTCAATGAAAATGATGATACATCATACCCAAACTCTTTAGGACACAATGAAAGCAGTACTAAGAGGAAAATTCATAGCACTGGGTGCTCTCATAAGAAAATTGGAGAAATCCTACACTTGCACACCTAAAAGCCCTAGAACACAAAGAAGCAAAGACACCCAAGAGGAATAGAGGGCAGGAAATAGTCAAACTTAGGGCCAAAATCAACCAAATTGAATCAAAGAGAAAGATAGAAAATCAACAAAACCAAAAGCTGATTCTTGAAGAAAATCAACAAGATAGGTAATCCCCTAGTCAAACTGACTAAATGGCAGAGACAGCATCTCTGTTTCTAATTTATTGATTTCAGTCCTGAATTTGATTATTTCTTACCATCTACTTCCCTTGTGTGTGTTCTCTTGCTTTTGTTCTAGAGCCTTAAGTGTAATATAAGTTGCTAGTGTGCTATCGCACTAATTACTTTATGAAGGCTCTTAATGCTATGAACTTTCCTCTTAACACAGCTTCAATTGTAGCCAATAAATTTGGATATGCTGTATTTATTTTATTGAATAGGAAGTTTTTAATTTCTTTCCTTATTTCTACAGTCTTAATTCAAACAACCAATGTCTATATGCTCAACACTGGATCATCATTCCACAATAGTTGTCATTATTATTATATATTTAGTTTGGGTAGAAATACTTTCTTTTCACTGTGAAACATCAACATTATAATTACGTTTAGAAACAGGCAGGAATGGTTGAGTTTATAAGTATTTAAGCATCTTACCCAGAGCTGTTTGGAATGTAGAGGCAATGCTTTACTTTTATTTCAGAATGTTTTTAAACATTTGGTAAAAGTTATATTTAAAGAAGAACTAAAGGAAAGTGATGGTTAAATCTATAAACTAATAACTTTAACTTTTCTGTTTTGGATTTTAATTTTAAAAATTTCTTTGCAGACTTTTCTTCAATAAATAAAACATTGATTTTTAAATATTTCAAAAATTATTTTATGGCTATGATGAGTATCTTGGCTGCATGTCTGTGTGCACCTTCTGTGTTCTTTTTTCCCCTAAGAAGCCAGAAGAGGTTATCAGATCCCTTGGAATTGGAGTTATGGATTGTTTTCAACTGCCATGTTGGTACTGGGATTCAAACCTGTGTCATCTGGAAGAGCATGCTTAAACCACTGAGGTGTCTTGCCAAACCAAAAGATATTGCTTTATTTCTTTTTAAGGATAAGCACTTAACTTAATAGTAACCACTTTATTTTCACTGTGAAACATCAAAACTATAATTATGTTTAGAAGCAGGCTGGAATGGCTGGTTTACAAGTATTTAAACATCTTACTCTGAGCTGTTTGGAACATAGAGGCAATGCTTTACTTTTATTTCAGTTAATGGTAAGCACTTAACTAACCCAGACCCCTGAGATCTCTCAGACACTGAGTCACCAACCAGGCAGCATCAGGAGTCCCACTGAGTGGGGAGGCCTGGCTGGGACCAGGGGCATCCTCTTGGATACAGGGGAATGAGAAACTGTGGGAGGATAGACTGGGAGGTATATAATGACTGTACTGCAAAAAAAATAAAACAAAAGTAATTTAAAAAGAAAGCATAATATCTGAAATGTGGTGTCTTTTGCCTCTTGGGGTTACCCTAACCAGCAGGGTTAAAAGGCAAAACGACCCCAATTCCTTCCTAAGTGACTTAATCAGGCCTTTATTTACTTTAAGGGAAAAGTTACATTAGGTAAGGGGAAAACAATGTTGTGAGAGAATAATAGGAGGGAGAAACAGCTTATATCCAGAGTGAATGCTAATTGCCATTAAGTTCCAAGTCTAAGGATAAACCCATGCCAAGATTAATAAGCAAGACTGAGACCCCAGGGCAGATAAACCCCAAGGCAAAAATGTCCCAAAGCAAGTGTCCCAAGACAAAAGCCCCGAGGCAAAAATGCCTCCAGGCAAAAGTATCCCAAAGCAAAATGCTTCTAAGCAAAAGTGTGCCAAGGCAAGAATGTCTCAAAATTCCTCGGAGCCAGCTTCCTTTCATAGACCTGAATGACGTAGTAAACTGTCAGTTAGCTGAAACTGTTTCCAATTGGTTAAAGGCAAGTGCTGTCAGTTTGGAGGTTCGTTAATCTGCCGTTAGGATTCTGACTTGAAGGGAATTAGCTCTCTACAATGTGGGTCTAGATAAACATAGCAGAATTAGGAGGTCAACATTTTCAACATGTTCTTCCTAAAATTTAAATTGCTATACAATTTTGGATAGTTTATATTATTGTGCTGACATCTCAGTCTATTGGTCAAATATTTTTTGATTTTAAATTTATCAAATATTAATGCTCTGAATTGCCCATGCATTCATATTTTAAACATAGAAATAAAACTCATGAAGAAGAGTCATTCCTGGGATATTCTCAAAATACCAAAGTTTGAAACCCTGTTTTGCTACTTAAATGTTAGGTGACCGGTCTGCACATTTCCTTTGTCTGTCACCTGAAACTCTCATCACACACTGTTAAATACCATCAATTCCTCCTAATAGATGTGTTAGTGGATTATAATTATATAACATACTTAAAATAAGAAGCATCTGGAATGTATGCATCCCTCTCTATGTAGACTCAGTTCCTTCCTTATTGGTGGTTCCATCAAAATCAATAAGGCTAGAGAATGCCAAGAAGTCAAAGTTAGGCCACACTGAAAACTGCTGAACAAATCCTCTTCTTTGATGATTGCACTATAATGTGTTTGGTAGGTGTCTTAGTGTTTCTATTCCTGCACAAACATCATGACCATGAAGCAAGTTGGGGAGGATTTAGCTTACTTCCACACTGCTGTTTATCACAAAGGAAGTCAGAACTGGAACTCAAGCAGGTCAGAAAGCAGGAGCTGATGCAGAGGCCGTGGAGTGGTGTTCCTTACTGGCTTGCTTCCCCTGGCTTGCTCAGCCTACTCTCTTATAGAACCCAAGACTTCCAGCCCATGATGGCACCACCCACAAGGGGCCCTACCCACTTGATCACTAATTGAGAAAATGCCCCACAGCTGGATCTCATGGAGGCACTGAAGCTCCCTTCTCTGTGATAACTCCAGCTTGTGTCAAGTTGACACACAAAACCAGCCAGTACAGTAGGATTCCTACTTTGATCACCTCTTGCTACTAGAGAAGACATGGAAGAGAAGTGATGAAAAAAAGAAAAAGAACTTTTTAATTCATAGCTATCTAGGGAGCATTTTCCAACTCCTCTTTAAAAGAATTCTATGGTGCCCAACTCCAAACACAGGAGGTTCTAATCCAGTGTGTATGGGTTGGAGCTTAGGAAGTCATACTCTGAAAGTGTTTTCATGTCATCCTAATAAAGGACAGTATGTTATCACTTCTATATGACTATTCCATCTTGTTTCACTCTGTATTCAAAGATTGATAGCCCTTTCATAGAGAGACTAGGAGTGATTCCAAGAATTTATTTTCATTTAGAAAGAGTCTGAGTCGATGCTGTTTTCTTGAATTAGCCTAGACTTACAAGATGATTTGCCATAAACATCCATGTTCCAATTTCTCTCTCCCAAGATATCTTTATAAAATATCAATAATAACAATAATTAACTGGAAAAAGCTTTCACAAAGGCTTTTGGTCATTAAAACACACTAATCATGTGCTTCACATTAGGAAAATCAAGATTGTTTTTCCCTGAGGATTCTCCTGAAGGCCTTCTAGGTTATTGCTCTGAAATGTATTTTTGCAGCTTCTGGCAGGACATTCAGTTCCATTTGGTTGTTTACATCCAAATTAATTTATTATCACTAAATTATTATCAGTAAAGACCATTTTGTTAGAGCTTGTGCTCTTGTGACAGTATCCATCTGCCTCCTATTTTGTGACAGGAAGTAGGGAAGTGAAATACATTTTAGGCTATAAGTTAACATTCATGTATTTAATTACATTGACGTTCTTGTTTAATGTAAAATATTTCATGTCTTTCTTACTTCTGTACTGTTTTGGGACTAATGTTGTCTTCACAGCCTCTAGGTCTGCTAAACATATGCCACGATACATATAACAGTTCTATCAATAATATGATGGCTTAGAAAAATACATACAAATGGCTATTACCCAGCATAGAAGTTCTTACTGCAGAAAATAAAAGATGGCTAAATAAAGCTCTCTGTTCGTTTGCATGAATATCCAGAACTATTTGCTTAAATTGCTCCTAGTTGATTAGATGACCCTGTATTAGAGATTAATACATTATAGGAGCAAGATGTATAACATTATTTAATTAAGTAATAAGGTTATGGTTGATTTAATGTGATTTGCTTCATAAACTATTCAAATCCCAAGCAAACAACTTCGACGGTTTAAACACTGATAAATATGGACATGTTTTTCTTGTTAGTTTTCTTTCTTTTTTCCTCTTTTTGTCTGGAAACCCTTTCTTCTGAATTTTGTGGGTTTTGGGAACTGCTCTGGGATATTTTGCTCAGACTTCCCATCTGCTGAGTCCACAGCACATGTGCCAAATATGTTTCCTCTCAAAATTTTCACATGTGTGTCAAAGAAAATGGAATCCTTATGTTTTTCATTTATTTACATTTACACTTTAACTCATCAGAAATTGGTTATGCAAGACTTTTTTGAATGCCAAAACACATTATAAGTCTCCAGATTTCGAAGAAAAGAGCCCGGAGGAATGGAATATATTGTATTATGAGATAGTTCATTTATCTATTTTCAAACTATATTTGAACAAACAAAAATATGTTTTATGTTATTTACTAGAATATCCTGTAATTAATAATTAATATTAATTTTAAATAGGTAACTAAGTATAGACTATCAACAATTCTTGAATCCTTTATTTCTGAGGAATTCAAAACAATGTTCTCATCACCTTGGCTCTAATGATCTTGTGGTTTTAATTATTAAAATTAATTCATAAGAACTGCTGTAAAAGATAATTATCTATGGAACCACATTTATCTCAGAGTCCTGTGAAGTAGATCAAGAAGACAAGGAGAATAAAATCCTGTTTGTTATTTGAGAGAAACATTCTACTGTCAGATCCAAGAACATGGGGCAGAAGGAGTTCAACAGAGGTAACTAAGGAGTTAGGAAAGTAACATGGAACAGCTGCATCTATCTTTTAGAAATAATCTTTCAAAAAGCACAATAAAGGATAAAATTTCTTTAAATTCACAGATAACTTAAAGAACCATATAAGAACCCATTGCACCATATACAGATAGTAGAAATAAAAATAGCCAGTATGATCACATCAAAGAAGCAAATTGAAACAGACAAAAAATCAACAGTGTATTCTCGCTCAGATGGTGCAACAAATATTTGTAACACATGAAATTAACTCAATAGCATGTGTCTGATCTGAGTTTAATGTCCAAAAATTGATAAGGAAATTAAACAATTCATTAAGGCACAAACAAAAATATAAAAATGGTCCAGAGAACAGAACTGATATTTCCACAAAGAACATATAAAACACTACTGAGTATACAAAAACATATTACTAATATCTAATCAAATTTATAAAACTAGTTGCTAAAAGAAGCAGTGAGACATACATCCAATTTCTTAAAATGGCTATTTCCAGTAAGGTGAGAGTCTACTAGTGAGGATATGGGGAATAACAATGAGCTCTACTTCTTATTCATTTATGTTAATCTTAACTACTATTGAGACTAACATAAAATGTAAAAGGTATTGTGCATGATAGCTTTTTGTACTTGTATCTGAAATAATTTATCAAAAGAACTCTAAGAGAAAACAGATATATTCTGATGCTCAGTTTCTGTGGACTCAGGTTCTCATGGCAGAGAAAGCATTGCAGATGAGGGATATGCATACTGTGGCTAGCCAGGAAATAGAAATGTGAGTGCCGGTACTCAGGTGGTTTCTTATTTTCCTTGCACCCTTGGTCTATGTGATTATGCAGCCTACTTTCAAAGCTGGACCTTTTACCAAAATTTCCTCCTCTAGAAATGTTCTCACATAAACCAGTACAGTTGAACCTCAATATTCTCGGCACTTACATATCAGTAAAATTGACACTGAAAATAGATCACTATAATTTAGAAAACATTTATTAAGGATGTTCTTCATAATTTAAAAACATGACTGTGATATGATCCAACAATTCTATTACCTGACACATGTTCAAAGAAAATGGAATTAGGGTTATATTTATTGCAGCACTATCTACAGTAGTCAAACTGTGGAGTCGGCTCTGCTCACATTAAGGCAAATGAAAGTCTCTGTTTCTTCTATTGCTGTGGTAAATATCCTGAAAGAAAAAAAATGATGTAAAGGGTTTATTCTGGCTCACAGTTCTGCAGTTCAAATCCATCATAGTGGGTGTGTTAAGGTGTCAGGAGTTTGAAGTATCTAGTAATACCACATTCATAATCAGGAACAGGGAACAGGGAATGTTTCTTGCTTATCAAATGTTCTCTGCTTATATATTCAAATATCCCAGATAGGAGGTGGACCGCACACTTGGAAAGTATTATACCATCTTTCAATATATCCTCCAGGTATGCCCAGAGGTCTGTCTCTCAGGTGATTTTTAGATTCTGTCCAATTGACATTCACTAGAACAGAGACAAATAAAATGTGGATATATACACAATGAAATTTACTCAGCTTTATAAAAATAAGGCCACCTCATATATGATAAACCAAGACCACTGCTAGTGACAGAAACAAGACACACTAAATGATGTCACTTTTATGTGAAATCTAAGAGTACAGAAATCATAGATACTGTGAGTAGAAACTTGTCATCAAAGACAAGCAGTAGATTTCATTAGATTTTAGTAGATGCAATAAAATGTCTTTCAGCACTATAAGCCATGAACATTCTGTGTCTAAGAAATGTATATTGATTCGTTGAGAGCTTTCCAGTAGGGGGATTTGAATTGTATCTTCTGTACTTGAATCTAACTGTTGCTCTGATTGTGGTAAATGTGTTAAGTGCAGAAAAGTGATATTATTCCAGTTTCATAAACTGTTCGAAAGAGGACTTACAGGCTCTGGCTTGGTCCCATATAAAAATATGCTACGCTTTGTGTACAGACCCAGGAAGTCTAACTATCATACTGAAGAGCTTCTTCAAAAGACTCTGAAATTAAGTGAAGACAGAGGATACTGAAAATCAGAAGTCAGCCTTCAGGTGTCCCTGTTAGGACAGCAGTATGAAGATCAAGCCTTATGAAAAGCCCAGATGAAGCCAACTACCAGAGCAACACCATGGCTGCAATCCAGTGATGTTCTTTGCAACAGTGGAATCTCGTGTCAGCATTTCTGAATTCCTGACCTGGGGAAGTATGTGTCTGATGAAATGAATATTGTTTCAAATAACTAAGCTTACAGGTGCTTTGTTATATAACAGTTATTACCAAAACATTCCCAGGACATTCTGAAGAGGAACTATGCTTAGGGCATACCCAGCAGCAGGCTGGCTAGATTAGGGACATTCACATTCTCAAACTGACAGGATCAGGCACAATGTTTCTTCAAAATGCCCTTATGTCAAGTTCTGTCACTCTGGTATCATAAAGTGTTGATCAAGTTTTGTCACACTATGTTTTCCTTTTGTGCTTTTAACATATCATCCTGCTGTGTCTTTTATACACATTGAACCCATTTGGCTTCTTTTTTTCTAATTTGTGGGTTAGTTCTAGGTTTTAGAAAATGAATCCTTTCTTAATTCTATCTCTTTG
>JADRCC010574864.1:0-16301 GCA_019843855.1 Hylomyscus alleni | reverse complement strand
ATACCCTGTCTAAATGTCCACCATCTTCCTGGTCTGAGAAAAGGAGAGGTAGGCCTAGTCCCGGCTTCCTTATTCACCATTAAAGGTCTTCATAGTTTGAATTCTTTAGGGTAAATATCAAGCAGTGCAAGTACTGGGTCATATAATTTATATACTTAATCTAATTCTGTAGGAAACTGCCAAAATGGAGGTTGGGGAGATAACTTAGTCAGTGTGTGCCCCATAAACGTGAGGACTCAGTTTGGCTCCCAGAACCCATGTAGAAATGCCCCACGTGTCTGTGCATACTTTGATTCCCTGTGCTGGGGAAGTGGAGATGAGATGATCCCTGGAGCCTGCTGGCCAGCCAGTCAATCCCAACGGTGAGCTCCAAATCCATGAGAGACCTTGACTGAAAGGAGGTAGGATGTGTTCCTGAGGATGACATCCAAGGTTGTCTTTTCATCCCCATGAATGTGCACACAGGCACATCCACACCCCAACCATGAGCACCCCCATGATATCAACAAGTGCACACACATGTGTTTAAAGAATAAAAAGCCAACTGCCAAAATGTCACGTAGAGGAGGCAGACTGTATCGGCTACTTTTCTGTACTGCGCCAAAGCACCAAGACCAAGGCACTTCATTAGAAAGAAGGGTGTATTTTAGGCTACAGTTCCCAAGGGCTGAGCCTATCATCATCACAAGCCCCACTGCTGGAACCACAGGCTGAGAGCTCATATCTCAAGCCACAGGCAGGGAGCACAAAGAATGACCTGGGAATGGTGCTGTGGCCTTTGAAACCCCCAAGTCCACTCCCAGTGACACACTGCCTTCATCAAGGCCACGCCTCATAAACCTCCCCAAGCTGTGCCAACTGCAGACCAAGGATTCAAATGCCCCAGACTCTGAGAAACAGCTCCCTTAAACCCCACACAGAACGTTTTACATTCCTGTCAGGAGAGAGTGGAAGTGCTGCTGCTTCATGTCAGCATTTGGTGGCCTGCGTGTTCTGGATTCCAGCAGTACTGATGAGGTAGCAGTGAGATCTCAGAGTTGTCTGAAGTTAATTTCCCTTCTGACAGAAGGTGTGAAGCATCCTTCCATATGCTTATGTGTCATCTGTATGTCTGTCTTCTTTAGGGAGGGTCTGCTAAGGCCTTTCAGCCAGGCATGGTGGTATATCTGTACACACCTATAGTCCCAGCACCAGCATCCGGGAGATGGATCTGGAGTTCAGGGTCATTCGCTGCTACATAGCAAGTTCAAGGTTAGGGTAAGCTAAAACGAACTCTCTCAAAAGAGTTTTAGAAAAGGTCTTCAGGTCATTTTTAAATCAAGCTTTTTCTTTCTTTCTTTTTGTTTTTGTTTTTTTTGTTTTTTTTGTTTGTTTGTTTGTTTGTTTTTCAAGACAGGGTTTCTCTGTATAGCCCTGGCTGTCCTGGAACTCACTCTGTAGACCAGGCTGGCCTCGAACTCAGAAATTCACCTGCCTCTGCCTCCCAAGTGCTGGGATTAAAGGCGTGCGCCACCATCACCCGGCTCAAGCTTTTTCTTATTGTTGAGTTTTACTTTGGAAAATAGCTCTTTGCCAGTTTACTCTTTTGCCACTATTTCCTCAAAGATGGCCTGTCTTCTCATCCACGTGGCAGTTTCTCATAGAGAAGACTTTCAATTTTAAGGAAGTCCAATTTACTAATTCTTTCTTTTATTGGTGGAATTTATATTCAGAGTCACCACCAATTTCAAGTCATCTTAGCTTTTGCTTGCTCTCTCTAAGAGTTTTATTACTTTCTTTTATTTTACATCGAGAAGTCATTTTTGTTAAATTTTATGATGGGCATAAGAGCTGCGTCTGATCCAGACGGTGATGGCACACACCTTTAATTCCAGCACTTGGGAGGCAGAGGCAGGCGGATTTCTGAGTTCGAGGCCAGCCTGGTCTACAGAGTAGTGAGTACCAGGACAGCCAGGGCTACACAGAGAAACCCTGTATCAAAAAACCAAAAGAAAAAATAGAAAAAAAAAAGAAAGAAAAAGAGCTTCATCTGTATTTACTTTTGGTGTCTGATGCCCAGTATCCCAACATCATTTGACAAGGGTCTATCTTCCTTCATTGTCTTGCCTTTGCTATTTTTGGTTTTGGTACTGGTGATAGAACTGAGATTCTTG
Source organism: Hylomyscus alleni (assembly GCA_019843855.1). Lineage (NCBI taxonomy): Eukaryota > Metazoa > Chordata > Mammalia > Rodentia > Muridae > Hylomyscus > Hylomyscus alleni. The sequence continues at coordinate 14,148 of JADRCC010574864.1, read as the reverse complement.
TCCATGTATCTCTGAAATAGATCCCTTTTATACTTTTAGGATTTTTTTGAGACAGGGTCTTTCTAAATTGTCCAGGCTGGTCTTTCACTCATCCTGTAGCATAAGGAAGAACTTTCTCTTGCAGTGTCTCCTGCTTTGACCTTCCAGGCCTGCTCTACCACAGCCTCTTTTTTGTCAAAGGCACTTGGTTTATGTACGGGAGACCTCTGCTTCACTGACCTAACAGGTCCTTTTTTTCCCTCATCATGCTTCATCATCTTGGGTGCTGTAGTTTTATAGTAAGTCTTGAAGCCCAGTGGTGTTTGTCCTCCAACTTTGTTCTTTTCCTTCGGTATTGTGCTGGCTATCCCGGGTCTACTGCTTGTCCATATCAACTTCAGAACCAACCTATCAATAACTTCAAATAATTGGTCAGTATTAGATTGCAATGAATCTAAAGACCCACTTGACAAGAAATGGCATCTTAACATGACTGAGTCTTCCTATCGACGAACATGGAATATCTCTCCGTATGTTCAGTTTTTCCTTGATATCTTCTCTTTAGGATGTATTTGTTTATCGTGTATACAGCATTCTACCTGCTGCATGTATGTCTGCAGGCCAGAAGAGGGCACCAGATCTCATTACAGATGGTTGTGAGCCACCATGTGCCTATAGGGGAACTGAACTCAGGACCTCTGGAAGAGCAGACACTGCTCTTAACCTCTGAACCATCTCTCCAACCCCACTTCTTGACATCTTTAATCGGTTTTGTAGTCTTCCTTGTACAGATTTTATACATTCTTTAAGACATATACATACGTTTTTATATGCTAATGTAAATGGCACTTCGTTTTAAAATTCAAACTCCTCAGCAGTCATTGTGAATCCGATTTTATACAGTTTTGAAATCAGAATTCTCTCATTCTCTAATCTCTGTGTCTTTTGTATTTTCACCCAAATACTGATGAAAGCATAAGATCAATGAGAACCAAGGATTCATCTAGAGGCTATCTCCTAATAGTCCAATCACCGAAGTGTTTTAATCCTTCATTCAAACACAGCAAGTGAATTTTCCTTGGCTATTATTTAGAAACTTGGTCCAGCACTTGGGAGGCAGAGACAGGCGGATTTCTGAGCTCAAGGCCAGCCTGGTCTACAGAGTAAGTTCCAGGATAGCCAGGGCTACACAGAGAAACCCTGTCTTGAAAAAAAACAAAAACAAACAACAACAAAACAAAAACAAAAACAAAAACAAAAACAAAAAAAGAAAGTTGGTGACCCTATCATTCCATCTCTCTCCCTTCATAACCATTGGTGTTTTGTTTTCTAGGGATTGCCGTCCATCTTTGCCTCTGTATCCCTCCTCCCATCTCCTAATGGATGTAAATGTTCCCACTGTAAACTCAGAAAATAACTTCAGGGGCTGGGGAGATGGCTCCCTGTGAAAGTGCTTGCTATGCAAGTAGGAGGACCTGAGTTGGAGTCACAGCAACTAGCTCAAAAGCCAGACTTTGCAGCTTGCATCTGTAATCCCAGCCTTAGGTGTGGCGACAGGAGGTTGCTGGCCAGTCAGGCCAGTCAGCTAGTGAGCTTCAGGTTCAATGAGAGACCCTGCCTTAAATAAGTAAATTAATTAATAAATAGATAGATAGATAGATAGATAGATAGATAGATAGAGACAGATAAGGGAGAGTTACAGAAGAAGACATGTAGTGTCAGTCTCTCATCTTCATGTATGAGCAGAGGCATTTATATACACACACACATACACACACAGGGGCATACACAGGCACATGCAGACAGGTACACACACAGGCACACACACAAACACTCGAGTGTGAACACTTATAGGCACACGCACAGACACACATAGGAGCACACACAGGCACACACAGACAGACACACAGGCACACATACAGGCATATATACACAGGTGCACACACATAGGCACACACTCAGGCACACACACACACTTAGTAAACTTTGTTTCCCTCTACCCTCAGCTGCAGCAGATCAGAGTCCTCGCTACACCTGCCATACCACTGGATTTTTTTAAAACTTGGTGACTGAGCAACTTTTCTTCACTTACTGCTGAGTTTAACTGTTCCTTGACCTCTGAACTAACCCTCGTTGTCCTACACATGACTGTCCCTTTACCTGGTCCTAGAGCTACCAGCCATCATTGCTTGTCTGATTGGATCACCACTGTCCCTCACTTTCTGTTGCCACGCCTCAGCCCACACATCACCTACATCTCCCTCTGTATCAGTATTGTCAGAAACGCTGCTCTCATCGGGCAAAGTACTGCCTGTACCGTGACCCTTCTTTCCCCAGACATTCATCCTCAGCCCATTGGTCTGGGCAGACTCCAGCTGCATGAGGAGGGCTGTCTTATCCTGTTGCATCCACAGACTTTAGTTGGTTAGAAAGGTTGTAGAGTCCAGAGACTTCTCAGGGGACTAACCCTGGGAGATAGACATCCCTTACTTAATTATACTAAAAATATTCATAGCTATGCAATAAGTAAATACCCATTAATTTTTTTTGTTTTGTTTTTTATTTTTGAGACAGGGTTTCTCTGTGTAGCCCTAGCTGTCCTGGAACTCACTCTGTAGACCAGGCTGGCCCTGAACTTCCAGAGATCCACTTAATTCTGCTCCCTGGATACTACCACCACCCAGCTTCCCAGTAATTATTTTTTAAAATCTGATTTTTGTATTTTCATTTGACCTTACCCATATATAGCTCTATTAATTTCCCTATTACCCGTCTCATTCACCACATGGTATATCAGGAAGACTTGGAGCTGTGTTAAAAATCCTGTCAGGCTCAGCCTGTGAGGAGGGTGGTAGAGAACATTGTCTTCTAGCTCCCTCCTGACAGCAGCCTTAGAGTCTTCAGCACATCCTTTCTGTGACTCATTTCCTCATGTGTAACACAAAAACACTACTTCAGTGCCAACCTGCCATAAAGTGGGGGGGCGGGGTGGGTGAGAACGCTGGACATGGGGCTATTAGTGTTATTTCACGGATGGTTCTGATCAGAAGTGTTTAGACAGACTGCACTCCTGTCTAGGGTTGGTCTGAATATCTTATATTATTTTTGGCTTTTCTGTGAACTCTATAGAGAACATGATGGAAAAACACTTCCAGAGCTGCAGTTCAAGCAGCAGCAGCCATAAAAGGCAACATGCTGGCTCTCCAGGGTGAGTGATTTCATAACCAGCCTATGAGCTGAGAGTCCACTCCACATCTGAAAGCACACTGGCACAGAACAGACGGAATTCCTTTTTTTTTCTTCCTTTCACATTTCATCTCTTAGATCCTTTTTCAGGACTTGTAGCTGGAAGGCCTTTTCCCCTCCACAGGAAGATGACTGTTTCTAAGAGAAGCCTTTACAGTCAAGAGTCACACCCTTTAATGCAGAAATCCTACAACAAATAATCTGCAGAGGATTAGCTAAGTGCCTGCTTGCTGTGCCCGGTGTGTGCTGAACGTGGAGTCTCACATAAGTGGACATAGAGTCAAAATGCAAGCTGTAGTCGCAGGCCAGCTGCTGTGGGCAACAGGAGCTGAATGACAATGGGAAGAGCTAAGCATGTGCCTAGCAAGCTTGAGTCCTGGGGTCCAATTCCAGCACTTCATAAACTGTGAGCGTAATCCTAGTGGAGAGGCAGGAGAACCAGCAGTTCAAAGTCATTCTGAGCTACGTAAGAGTTTGAGGCTAGCAGGAGAATTATGACACTCTGTCTCAAAGCACAAAAGTTAAAAAACAAACAAACAAACAAACAAAAAACAATTCAATCCCACTAGAGAATTCTGAGAACCACGTCTGAGTGTCAGCAAAGCCAAGGCCAGGGAATGGAATGGGTGAGTACTTGCCTGCCAATCCTCATTCATCAGACGTTCAAGATGCTCCTATAAGGATAACCTTCCCAGGGCTCAGCGGGTAAGAGCACTGACCGCTCTTCCAGAGGTCCTGAGTTCAAGTCCCAGCAACCACATGGTGGCTCACAACCATCTGTAATGGGATCTGATGCCCTCTTCTGGTGTGTCTGAAGACAGTGACAATGTACTCATATACATAAAATAATAAAATCTTAAAAAAAAAAAAAGAATAACCTTCCCAGTGCATCTGAATTCCCCACACAGGCACAGTGTGTTCCAAAGACACACAAAAGTTTTCAAATGGTGCTTTCAGATCTACTGTATGTTGAAGTGAATGCCATGGGGTTTAGGAGCTGGGCACAGAAGGCACTTCGGTAGGGAGACATTAAGAACGAAGCCTCCATGGCTACCTCTAGCTGGAGGGAGCTCACAGAGTCATCCATCTATCCATTTGCTTCATAAGTTATTGGAGTAGGCAACGAGTACAAGCGAGGATAGCAAAATCTTGTTCTATTAGGGGTGACAAGTCTAAAGGCCTGGGTGCAAACCTGAGATACGCTGAGGTGCACATGCGCAGTGACCAGGTCTTCGGTGCCAGGCTTTGACTACTCACCAATTGACACATGTGACTGCTGGGAGTGGACAGGAAACTCCCGCTTTCTGACGCTGGCTGCCTGAAGTACTTAGCAGTTCCCCAAAGAGAAAACCCTTGTGCAGGGTTAAACCTTCAGCTGGAGGCGGGGACTTCCACCTGCTCCTCTGAGAGGAAAGACTCACTGAAAATGAGCAGAGGGAGCCTGGTGGGAGGGTCAGAGGGCAAAACAGACTCAGGACAGGAAACATTTCAGGCTCCCCTAGAAGTGTGTTCTCCGATGAGGCAGTGTGACTCAGGCCAGTGCAAGGGATGCCAAGACTGGCCTACGCCCAGCGCATGCAGGGAGGGGCAGCTAAGATCCAGCTGGTTATGGACTGATCTGATCCTGAGAGCAGGCGAGGCTGAGCTGTGGAAAACGGAATGTTTAGGGTGTTTGCTGCTGGGTGCCGGACTTTACACACACACACACACACACACACACACACACACACACACACACACACCAACTCACACCAGGTGAGGGGGCTTGGTTACGGGAAGCAGGGATGACTTCAAAGCAGCTACATCAGCAGAAAGCCTAACTCAGGTGGAAGCCCTGGAAAACTGCATTCCTAGAGCCTTCCCTGATTGCTTTTTGCAGGCAGAGCACCCTGAGTTCAAACTTCTCTCTCTGCACTTTGACTGGACAGTCCTCGCCTCCCATCCCCATCCCCCAGCGCAACTGTTTACTTTCGTGTTTTACTGATGTAGAGGGGCCGTCATGGGGCCACCGCCTCCTTCCCAGGGAGAATACCGCCATTCAGCGGGCCTGCATCTCAGCGGCTTTTACACAGATGGGTTTTTTGGGGAGTACAGGGGGAATGGTCCTAGCTTTAGGGTGTTCTACATATCCCTGAACCTTTCCTTGGTCTTACTGATGCTTTTTACAATTTCTCCATCTGTCCCCAGAAAGTTCCTGTCTATAACACAGTGACTATCCCATCATTTGGCTCAGGAGGTCAAAACCAAGTTCTCAGCACAAAGATTTATTGCCTCAGAGGGAGAGAGGTCAGGGAATCAGAGACAAAGATGACAGGAGCTAGAGGACAGGAGAGAAGGGGAAGGGAACAGGGGAGGGGTGAAGAAGTCTCTGTCCTGGGGGAGGGAGAGACAAAGGACTGCTTCTGGATCGAGTGGGGACAGGCACTGCCCATAGGAAAATGGTGGTTTATAAAGGTAAAAGGGGAAACCCCGTGTTAGAATAAGGTGTTTAATTTTAGTAAAGTTTCTTTTATGAATGTAGATGCCCTTTGATTTGGAGCATAGAGGTTCAGAGTTGAGAGTTCATCTTGGTAGATCATACCTTTGATGAATATGAAGTGTCCCTCCTTATCTTTTTTGACCACTTTGGAGGTGTTTAATTTTAATTGGGCAAGTTAATTTGGTGAACCGAAGTGGGCTTTTGATTGCTAGACTTCAATACTTTGATGGTTGGACCTTGGTGGTCAGCTTCAGGAGGAGGAAGTGGCCCAATAAGGGAATAGACCTTTGGGGCTAGCTTTAGGAATGGAATCTAATGGTTTTTTAGCGAGGCAGGGGGAATGGAGGAGAAAGAGCTGGGCCTGCCAGATGCTTGGGCTGGCTGGAGTCCTTTCAGTTCTTTTTGGGGTGTTCTGGGATATTAGGAAGGTTGTGGTAAAAAGGTTGTGACTAATGTCCCCTCCCTGGTTTCAGATAAGTTCATCCATATGATATGTTTCCAGGAAGGCAAGGCTGTGGTGAGCACAGGTAGTGCCTGGAGAGCTTTCCTGTCAAGGATGTCACCTCTGACCTCACCTCTGACCTCACACTTCCCTTTCAGACTCACTATGCAATGCACAGGGTCGGGCAAGGTACTTTCCTGCGCTCTGTTGCTGGGAGTTCCCACTGCTGGGAGGGCCTGCTCCTCAACATTTGCTTAGGCTGCCTCCGATTGAAACAAAAGTACTTTGTTACTCTGTGAAGATGTTGAAATGATCCATGAAAGCTCAACGTGTATCTGGGCTGGGGCTGGGATGTGGCTTGTTTGTTAACCTGCTTACCTAGCGTGCATGAGGCCCTGGGTGTGGTGGTACACACCTGTAACCCCAGCACTTGCAAACTGTAGGCAGAGGATTACCCTCCAAGTTATCTTCAGTGGACCAGCTTGAGCTAACGATGTAACTCATGTTATCTGAAAGATATAGAATACTGAATTTTTAGACTGAAATGCTCTGAGAATGTTTGGTGACAAAGCACATTAAAGCACAAAGCTGCCATCTCATCTAAACCCAAAGGATAAGAAACCAAAAGCCGTTATTGTCCACACCCTCCGACTTCCCATATGTCTTCATGGATGAATGTGAGGCATACGTGTGGTATGTGGGCCCTGAGGCATGTGAGGGCCAGGATTTGGCAAAAGATACTCTTACATTCTTTAAAGAAGGGGAGCAAGGCTTCTGTTACTCCTGATGCTCTGCAGTACCCCCATCCCCCACCCCACCCCAGCTCCCTCCCCACATCCTCTCCACCCTCTCCCTGACCCCCATCCTCCACCCCCACTCATTAACCCACCCCCATCTCTTTCTCCCCATCCCCCACCTCCTACTCCACACCACCTCCCATTCAGAGAGACACAGGCAGGAAGCAATCTCAGCCATCCAGAAGCCAGACGGGGCAGGCAGAAGAACTACATGTCTTCTGAACATTTTCAATTTTGTTTTAATTGCATGTTTATAGGTTACTGGGAAATTAAAAATTGTGTGTTCTTGTTACAGCGGGCATCCAACGGCATAGCAACAGCAGAGAAAAAGTCGGCTACACCAAAGACAGAAAAAGAGCAAGAAAAGGAAATCCCACAAGGAGAAGCCAGAGGAAAGGGACAGGTTTCCTTCTCTTCCCACCCCAAACTGAGTTGTAAAAAATGGGGGAGGCAGGGCTAGCAAGATGGCTCAGTGGGTAAGAGCACTGACTGCTCTTCCGAAGGTCCTGAGTACGGATCCCAGCAACCACATGGTGGCTCGCAACCATCTCGTAATGAGATCTGACGCCTTTTGGTGTGTCTGAAGACAGCTACAGTGTATCATGCCAGAGCGAGCGGGGCCAGAGCAAGCTCAAGGCCATCTGTACAGCTACAGTGTACTCATACACATAAAATAAATAAATGAATCTGTTTAAAAAAATTTTTAAAAAAAGAAATGAGAGAGGCAGTGTAGGGGAATGCCCGGGCCAGGAGCAGGAGTGGGTAGGCTGCTAAGTAGGGGGAGGGGGAAGGGAATAGGGAGGGGTCTTCGGCGGGGAATCCAGGAGAGGGGATAACATTTGAAATGTAAATAAAGAAAATATCTAATAAAAATAAATAAATAAATGATAAATAATTTTAGAAAATAAATATTACAAAACAAACAAGCAAACAAAAAAGAAATGGGGGAGGGGAGGCCCTTGGTCCTGGGAAGGCTTGATGCCCCAATGTAAGGAAATGCTAGGGCTGTGAGGTGGGAGTGGGTAGGTGGGTGGGGGAGCACCCTCATAGAAGCAGGGTAAGGGGGGATGGGATAGGGAGTTTGCAAAGAGGAAACCTGGAGAGGGGATAACATTTGAAATGTAAATAAGTAAAATATCCAATTAAAAAAAAAAAAAAGAAATAGGAGCTTGGCCTAGTAAGGCCGTTGCTGTCATTCATGTTAAAAGAGTTTGAATAGCTGGGCAGTGGTGGCGCACACCTTTAATCCTAGTACTTGTGAGGCAGAGGCAGGTGGATTTCTGAGTTTGAGGCCAGCCTGGTCTACAGAGTGAGTTCCAGGACAGCCAAGGCTACACAGAGAAACCCTGTCTCAGGAAAAAAAAAAAAAAAAGAGTTTGAATAATGTCAGACATTCAGCAGTGTCTTGTGATGGCTTGTACAAGCTCAGCCCAGGGAGTGGCACTATCAGGAGGTGTGGCCCTGTAGGGAGTAGATGTGTCACTGTGGGTGTGGGCTTTAAGACCCTCATTCTAGCTGCATGGAAGCTAATATTCTGCTGGCAGCCTTCAGATGAAGATGTAGAACTCTCAGCTCCTTCTGTACTATGCTTGCCTGGAAGCTGCCATGTTCCCTCCTTGATGATGATGGACTGAATCTCTGAACCTGTAAGCCAGGCCCAATGAAATGTTATTCTTTATAAGAGTTGCCTTGGTCATGGTGTCTGTTCATAGCAGTAAAACCCTAACTAAGACAGTGACTCTTCAGTTTTCACAAACAATATAGCTTGACAATGTCACTGGAGAGAGAAAGGTGGGGCTCCATGGTTCATCTACAGAGGCTCCTTGGTAAATTCCAGACCAATGAGAGATCCTGTCTAAAAAAACCAAGGTGGTCCTCTGGCCTCCACATGCACATGTATCTATGTATACACACACACACACTCACACACACTCATATGCTTACATACACTCACACACACTCACATAATATACTCACACACACACCCTCCAACATATCAGTTTTGATGAAAACACTCTTTTCTTGACCTTTTCTTTGCTATTGCTCTCGAATCTGACTAGAGTATACTTATTATTTGTTTATATGAATCTGACTAGAGTATACTTATTATTTGTTCATATGTGAGGGCCTCCTTTCTTTTCACTTTATTGAGAATCCCATTTTCACAAACTCCCGCACTGCTAAAAACAGGAGCTATTTTAAAAATTAGGTTAGGAGTATTTTCCCCTTTCTATAAATCTTTAAGAAATGGACACAGAAGTAGGTTATGCCCTACTTCTAGAAAAGGGTTGAGCTAGCTAAGGAACGCATAACAGGGACAGCTGTGGAAATGCATTTTTCTTTAACTCTAACTCTGTGTACTTGTTCTTACATCACTGTAACTTACCTCAGGGAACAAAAGCCAGTTGTTAATTTTATCACTTACAAAACTTTTTAAAAAAAAAGATTTATTTTTTATTTATATGAGTACACTGCAGCTGTCTTCAGACACACTAGAAGAGGGCATTGGATCTCATTACAGATGGTTGTGAGCCACCATGTGGTTGCTGGGAATTAAACTCAGGACCTCTGGAAGAGCATAAAGTGCTCTTAACCGCTGAGCCATCTCTCCAGCCCTCACTTACAAAAGTTAACACTGTAATATTTATAAAAACTGTATTTTATAGGTGATCAAAGGACATCCTTGACAAGTGATCCAGGATAAGAAGCATGACATACATAACATGCACAGATTCACCCAACAAAAGCAAGATTCCTCTCTGTCATGAGTTATCAATTAGCGATGCCAGATGCTAGAGAGATAGCTCAGTGGTTAAGACCATATACAGTTGTTGTAGATGACCCAAGTTCAGTTCCCAGCACCGGTGTCAGGAGTCACAGCCACCTGTGACTCTAGCTCCAGAGGATCCAGTGCTCTCTTCTAGACTCTGTGGGTATTGTACTCACATGTGCAAACAGACACATATATACATGCTTCTGAAAGATGTAATGTTAAGCAGTTTGTCCATCTGTTGGAGTTCTGGGAGCTTTGATCCTCCAGGGCATCATCTTATACACAGTCTTGGCACCAGCTGTGAGTAGCTCTCTCCATAAGACAGGCCCCTGGGGGATGGTTTGGGGACTCCAGTGCTTCTTGCAGCAACTTTCTGGCGCTCTAGGAACACCTGTGGAGCCCTGAGCTGCCATGCAAGAAGTCCAGTGACCCCCAAAGCATCAAACACAACCTCACACTTGGAGGGGCCCTGAAATGTCTGGTAAGACTCTCAAGTGCTTCTCACCAAAAAGTGTTAAAAGATCAAAAGTCATATTTAATCTATCTAAACATGTCATTTCAAAAATATCAAGATGATATCCCACTATAACATGAAGGAACATAGAAGGTAAACAATTTCTAATAAAGCAATATGTTTTCAATATACCAGCATTTTAGTCAAGGTACAGAGTTAGTAGACATTAAGAGACCATGACTACACTTAAAACTCACAGGGCAATAGAAAACTATAAGGTTAGGCTCATGTATGTGGTTGTATGATATGCTTGTAGTTCAAACACCAAGGAAAGTTTCATCTTTGATATGTTTAGGGCAGTTCTAGGGACTGGAGAGATGGCTCTGTGGTTCAGAGTGCCTGTTGCTCTTTCAGAGGACCTGTGCTCATAGAACCACATCAGTGGCTCACAAACACCTGCAACTCTAGCTTTAGGGGGCCCAACACCATTTTCTGACCTCTGTGGGTACCTGATACATTTGTGTTTACCAGCAGACACACATGTATACAAGTAAAATATACCCTAAAAAACCAAAACAATAAAGATATTTTTATAAGTTTCAAACAAAATCAAGTCGTTGTTCCCAGGCTTTACTATATTTAGGTACATTCTTGGAAGCATTAGTATGTACTTAAAGTACATGATGCCCTGTGTTTGGAAGTTCTGAACCTGCGTGGGATGGAGAACGTGTAACTCCTGCCTCTCTCCCCAGGTTGCATGGACCAGCCATCCGGGAGCTCTGTAAAGTAAACAGTAGCTGGTAGTTTGGGGAGAAAGGCCAGAATTTGAATTCCTTCCAAAATACAAATCCCTTTCCTGGTTTTTGCCTCTTTCCCCTAGACATGAACTCCTTAAAATCAGATATAATCCCTTCACCCAAGAAGAGAACTTATGGTAGCCCTAAATCCAGATGTAGCCTCTTTCCCCCAGAGAGAACTTATGGTAGCCCTAAATCCAGATGTAGCCCTGCTCACAGATTCCAGAAACAGCTCTTTAGTTCTGGATGCTGGCCCTAGCATCTAGAAAGCAAATTTGGGGGAAAACATATTTCTTTCCTTCTTTGTTTGTTTGTTTGTTTTTTTAGACAGGGCTTCTCTGTGTAGCCCTGGCTATCCTAGAGCTCACTCTGTACACCAGGCTGGCCTGGAACTCACAGAAATCCTCCTGCCTTTGCCTCCTGAATTAAAGGCATATGCCACCACCACCCAGCCTCTTTCCTTCTGTCTTTTTCTCCATTTCTCCATTCCCTTGAGTTCTGGCCCCTGGGTCACTCCAACCCTTACAAGATCAGAAGCTGGTAGGTGTCTGACACCCTGAGAAAAGGGGCCTTTCTCCCAAGCTGTGACCAAGCTCACAGGCAAGGTTCTGAGAAGTTTACAGGAGAACGTGGCAATCAATGCTCCAGCTCCCTAAACAGAAAAGCAGCAGACAACACAAACAGGAACACACAAAAATCACACAGGCTTGCACACCCCCAAAGGCACAGAAAGAAAGCACCTTGAGGAAGTTCATTGACTTGTAGGCTCACAACCAAGACACACAGACAGGGTTCTGACCTAAACAACATCCACATCCAGTTAACATAAAAAAGAGGATGGCTCCGAATCTGCTGAGCACTTTCAAAATGGATTTGCCTGAGATGTATGAGGCCGGATCCGATGATCCACAAAAAGAACAAATACTTTCTAGCTAGGTATGGGGTTCACTCTTGTAACCTAGCACTTGGGAGGCTGAGGAAGAAGAAACTGGAACTCAAGGACATTTTGAACCATACGAGACCCTGTCTCAAATGACAACAACCACTTAAAACAAGAGCATAGATAGCTTGAACACTATAGTAGAACACAAGCAGAAAAATTCTGTATAGCACTTAAAGATACGATGTGTCGGGGCTGGCGAGATGGCTCAGAAGGTAAGAGCACTGAGTGCTCTTCCAGAGGTCCTGAATTCAAATCGCAGCAACCACATGGTGGCTCACAACCATCTGTAATGAGATATGACACCCTCTTCTGGTGTGTCTTAAGACAGCTACAAGCCGGGCGGTGGTAGCACACGCCTTTAAGCCTAGCACTTGGGAAGCAGAGGCAGGAGGATTTCTGAGTTCAAGGCCAGCCTGGTCTACAAGAGTGAGTTCCAGGACAGCCCCAGGGCTATACAGAGAAACCCTGTCTCGAAACAAAACAAAACAAAACAAAAAAGACAGCTACAGTGTACTTATGTATAATAATAAATAAATCTTTGGGTCAGAGCAAGCAGAGACTGAGCAAGCAAGGTTGACTGGAGTGAGCAGAGGTCCTAAATATCCAGTCCCCAACAACCACATGGAGGCTCACAACCATCTGTACAGCTACAGTGTCCTCACAGACATAAAATAAATACATCTTTAAAAAAAGAGAGAGGAAAAAGAGAGATCCCATGTCTTCTAATTAAAGTCCAGATTACAGACTAAAATGACCCAGCATACAAATATACCAGGAAAATCCCAACCAGTATAGTAAGATAAAGTTCTGATGAGGCACGGATATTAGGCACAGGCACAGGATTAGCAGGGAAACCTTTAAGGTGTTTGTTATGAAAATGTGCTGAAGACAACTGGAGTTGAAGATCCTCAAAAGGAAAAAAACAGTTCAGCTCAGGAAAGGGTTAGTTAGTTAGCAGGCAGCGAGGCCCAGCTACAGAAGAAAAGACCTACACAACTCATTGAACATGGAGAGGCCAAGCTGGTGTCTACACAGAGCCTCCACCCCTACGTTCTAGAGTCTTGGTACAGGACCCTTTGATTTACAGTCTGTCCTGCCTGCAAGATAAGATATGTTAGGGCAATAGTGTCACGGAGCTTGTGGATAGCCAATCAATATCAGATTTGACTAAAGACCCACTCTACAAGATGGATCCCATATCTGACACTACTTGGATGACCAAGAACCAGATACCAGATAACCCAAGGACCTCAGGTAAAACCCAATGCTACTTATCTAAAAAAAAATAAAGCAGTGATAAAATTCTGATGCTATTCAGCTATACTCATAGACCAGTGCCTTGTTCAGCCATCAGCAGAGAAGCTGCTTTGTCCTACAGCAGAAGGGAAGCAATGCAGAGACTCATGGGCAGGCATAAAGCATAGAGAGAGGGGGAATGAGACATACACACACACACACACACACACACACACACACACACATGCACACACACATACATACATGCTCACACACATGCACACGTGCATGTGCACACACACATGCTCACACAAACATGTGCACATGCATACACACATGCTCGCACACGCACATGCACACATACACATGCTCACAAACACGAGTATGTGCACATACACATGCTTGCATACACACGTGCACGTGCACACATACTCGCATACACACGTGCACACACATGCTCGCACACACACATGCACATGTGTACACAATGCTCACACATGCACACATACACGTGCTCACACACACGTGTATGTTCACACACACATGCACACAAACGTACACGCATGCTGGCGCACACACACCTTAGGACACTGATCCCTAAATGGAGTATTTCCATCAAACCTCACCCCTTAGAGCCCAGAGAATCCTGAGGAAAAGGGGACAGAAAGAGTCTAAGAGTCAGAGGGGATGGAGGACACCAGGAAAACAAGGCCTTCTGAGTGATCATGAGCCAAACTCATATGAACTCGCAGAGCCTGAATGGGCATGCACAGATCTGCACTGGTGTGCACCAGGTCCTCTGTGCAAACCAGTGGGTCTCTAATTCCTGTGCCTTGTCTTGTGCCTTGAACAACTTTGATGCGATAGTTTTAATTTTGTCTTATAATATTTTATTTGGTTACATTTTATTTGGTTAAATTTTATTATCTCATAGAAGCCTATTCTTTTCCAATAAGAGGCAGAAAGGGAATAGCTCTGGATGAGAGGGGAGGTGAGGAGGAG
>JADRCC010574863.1:3113-14279 GCA_019843855.1 Hylomyscus alleni | reverse complement strand
ACACACACACACACACACACACACACACACACCCATGCATTTGTGTGCTACAAGATGCATTCATTTCAGAGATCTTCTGCTAAAACATCAAAGAGATAATTGATATTCAACATATATTGTTCTATGACACTAAAAGTCACTATGTCTTCAAATACTTTTTCTGAAACTGAGAGAATTTTTATCTAAACTCAATAACTATAGCACAGAGATTGTTTATGAATATGTATGCAAAAAATTAAAGAAAAGATTAGCAAATAAAATATATTATTCTAAAAATAATACAAGAGGAAATAAGATTTATTCAAGAATACTAGACTTACTAGAGTAGGGGCTATACTCTTTGTTAGTTATTTCTATATTAGTTGTTTTCTCACTACTGCAGCAAAATATTTCACAAAAATCAAGCTAAGAAAGGAAGGATGTGTTTATTCTGGATCTTGATCTCAGGGTACCATGTATCATGGCCAGGAAGTCATGCTGACAAGACCATGAGCTGACTCGTCACATTTAGGAAGCAGACAGTAGTGCATATTGGTACTCAGCTTGTTTTTATAATTTTATATTCAATTAGAGGCCCAGCATCAGTGCTACCCACACTTAGGTTATGTCTTCATGCCTCTTAGAAACTACCTCAACCCTATCTAGAAACTACCTTGAAATATTCCTAGCAGGTTGTCTTCTGCATTAGTCAAAGTCCTGTCAAACGGACCATCAAGATTAACCATCACATTATCCACATACTACTTTATTCTGGGAATATTTACAATACTGTTGATCATGAAATGTCAAAGAAAGTGTGAGAATGGGAAATAAAATAGTTGAATATACTATGGTATACTTCAAAATGGAGTATAACCAAGCTTTAAACACTTTAAATAATGAGGAATATGCAAATACCTTAGAAAAAATGTTAAACACTTAACATGAACTGCTTTCAACAATTTTTACTGTTGTTTATTTATTTTGTTCTTGTTTGTTTTATGTTTTGTGTTTTTCCCAGAGCATGGGGTATCAACTAGCTCAACAATTAGTAGCATTTACTGCTCTTAGAAAGAGTTATGTTCAGTTCCCAGGCCATCCATAAGGCAACTCAGAACCACCTGTAACTCCAGCTTCAGAGGCTCTGACACCCTTTTCTGGACTCCATGGACACCCACAGACAGATAGTATAATCACACTCAGACACACAAGCACGAAAATTAATTCCAATACATACAGTACAATAGCATATGTATGAGATGCAACTTTTATTTTAAAAGTTTAATGAAAGATACCATTCACAAAGCTATTTTCAGAAGAAGGAAAAGGAAACAAATTCTACAAACTAGTTGTCCTGATCACTCAGAGGAGGGAGATGTGGAATGGAAAGCCAGTGCTGGTGGAACAGAGATGAAATCAAAGCATAGGTATGGTAAATATGTTCTTTTGCTCTGCCTTGAAGTTCTTTTTATTATGCAAATAAACATTTTATTATATTGTAATAATGCCTATTTTCATTCTAAACACACGTAGTATTGTAATGGGAAGTGATGGGTAATAAGTACCCAACATTATTAAAGAAAGTACGTACATTATTAATTCTAGGGAATTTTTTTTTTTTAGAAACACACCAAACCTTAAAAAGACACAGAGTACCTCTTGGAATTTACATCTGAGAACTATTAATAAGTTTTATCTTAGTAATATTTATTATACCAGCTCCCTATGAAGCTTCCCATCTTTCACATGTGTATATTATATATATTTATGTATATACATATATATATATATATATATATATATATATATACTGTATATTGTAGTTTTTGTTGGTGGTGGTGGCTTTTACTCTTCTCTCACATATTACATCCTAACTGCATTTTCTCCACCATCCTCTCCCTTCAGTCCTCCCACCAGCACCACTCTACCCCATATTCACCTCTGTCTCCTCTCAGAAAATAACAGGGTACCCAGGGTCATTAAACAAGCACAGTGTAATGTGCTACAATAACTCCAGGTACATACCAGCACATCAGTCCTGAAGGTTTTATTCTCATGACCACACAGTGGCTATTTTTTCAGCACAGGTGTGGTTTCTCCTATTGTTTCACATAGTGAAACATTGCTCCTCATCGCAGATATGGAGAAATATGCCACAAGATTTGCTTAGCAATTATTTGATATCCAACTTGGAAATGTGGCTTTATTCCAATTTGAGTTGGCTGTAAATAAAACTTCTATGAATATCTTTATATATTTGTTTTCATGATTATATATACTCATATCTGTTGGATGCATTCCCAAGAGTGAAATTACAGTGTCATAAGAAATATGAATGTGCAGCTTAAAAAAAAAGCTCTAAAGTGCTTTTATTATTGTGTACTCTCCATGATACTGTGCAGAAGTCCCCTCTGATATGAACCCTCTGTACAGTTACAAATATTGAGGGGTTTGCCATTCAAGTGGTTGAACAGTACTAACTCAAAGTCAAATGTGAGTGTGCATTTCTCAGATCACAAGTGCTGTTGAACTAACATGTTTTCATACAGCATCTGGTTATTTAATATATCTTTTTATTTTTGTTTCTGACTTGTGTATAATGTCTTATCATATTTTTTACCTACTCCACGCTCCTGTCTCTCTCCCACTTCTGATGACCCCCTCCTCCTTCTTCACAATGTCTCCTACTTTCATGAAGTTCGTGTCTGCATACTCGTGAGTTCAATGTCTGAGCCATGCCCAGAAGACAGCATTTTACAGAATACCTCTCATCCTCTGGCTCTTCCAGACTTCAGCCTTCCTTTCACAATTTTCTCTGGACCTTGGAGAAGTTGCTATAGATGTACTGCTCAGTGCTGAGTACGCCACAGTGTCAATTGTTAAGAATCTGATGATCTTGAGCCTGTACTTTGATAGTGAAATGTTGGAAAAAGAGGCTTCCTAAGGCTGAGAGCTACAGTAGACTATTTGCATAAGCATACATGTTTATAAAGCAATATGATAGGCAAGTGAAGAAGGGAATGCTAGATGTAAAGGGCTTAAATGTGGATGGGAGTGTTGGACAGGGAAAGCATTTTTCTCATTCCTCTTCATATCATTTTTATCCTAACATTCCCTTCTAAAGCACTCTTTCCATTTTTACATCCTAATTTTTGTAGTTACTCTAGGTATAAACACTTGTATTTGAAGATTTGGATCTAGGAAGTAGAGATGAAAGAAAATAAGAATTGTCTGTCTTTATAGGTCTGGGTTACCTGAATCAACATAGTATTTTCTAGTTCTACCTATGTACCTGAAAATGTCATTATTCTTTCTAGCTGAAGAGTATTCCATATTATGAATGTACCACATTTTCATTATCCATTATTCAGGAAAAGGAAATTAAAGTTGCTTCCATTTCTTAGCTATCTTGAACAGAGAGACATTGAACATGGTTGAACAGGTTTTTGTGGGGTAGAATAATAGGTGATTTGGGCATATATACTCTTGGTTAATATGGTATAATTATGCACAGTGAATTCCAGAGCATATGCACAAACTTGCTGTCCAATGATCAGTGAATGACAGCTCCCCTTTCTCCACATTTCCAGCAATTTTGTCAGCTGTTAGCTGATGTTAACCATTCTGACTGGGTAGGATGAAATCTTAGAAAGATTTTAATTTGCCATACTAAGAATGGCAAATTAAAATCTTTTAGTTTGAGATATATTGCTTCATATTCATAGTCCACTTTTTATTGGCTTATTTGTAATTTGGCTCTTTAATAGACTTGGGGGGTTGTGGTTGCTGTTGTAGTCTGTTTGTTTAATTAGTGAGTTCTTTATAAAGCCTAGATACTAATTTTGCATCAGTTCTGTGTAAACCTTCCTAAGATTTTCTTTCACTTTGTGGTGCTTCTCTTAACTCCATTTATTTTTTTTCTTGGTTGTACAATTTTGTCACTGTTGATCTGTGAGATCCCACTTGTCAATTATGGTAAAAAGCAATCATATGCTGACACAAAAGATGTGGGCTTTCCAAAGCAATTCTGAGCAAAAACAAATGATGCTGGAAAAACTGTCCTTCCAGATCTCATAAAACATTGTAGCATTAGTGCAAATAGATACGTAGTCCAATGGAAACAAATGAAAAAACCAAACATGAGTATGTCTAACAGGGGTCTAATATCTGACAAAGGTATGAAAAGCGTGCTCTGTAGAAAAGGCAGCGTCTTTAAAACATGGTGCTGGAAAAATTGGATGTCCACATTAGTACAATGACATTACACCAGTACCTGTCACCTACACAAAAACTAATTCCAGATAGATCAAAGACATCAATATGAAACCTGAAACACTGGAACTGCTAGAAGAAGCCATAGACAGTAAACTAAAAAACCTGTTCCCTGGAAAATAAAAGCAACTTTTAACAAATGAATGACAGCTGCCATGTGCCATTGGATTCAGTTCTCAATCATGTACAGATGTTCTCACTCGTACTTGAGATAGAGCAGTGCTCTAACTGAGGTGAAAGGGAGAATGCTGGTTATTCTCTGAAGAGAGTAGAGAGGAGCCACGTTGGGTAAGTCTCATAGATGAGCACCAAGCTGCATTTAGGTAAGGGAATGTGCGGTAGTTCAGTATAGTGTAGTATTCATGTATGGCATAACTCAAGAAATCTAGAAAAACAGAATTTGAATATTTTGCCCCACAGAATTATAAATGTAGAGTAAATAAAGATTTAAATTACTGATACCATGTTTTCCTTTTAATACCTTCAAGTAATGCAGTTATATCTGTTAAAACAACTGAAAACAACTGGTGTTTAGCAATAACAAAAACTTACAAATCATATAAAAAAGGGAAAGTGTTCCACATTCTTTAAAGAGAAAGTAATTATCAGATTTTGATTCATTTTAACCCAATTCTGAAATAAACAACTTCAAAGCTTAAGATTAGCTTTGGGAATATTAATTTGATATATGTAATTAAATTGGTGCTTTTATTAAATTATGCTTCAGATTATCAAATGGTAAGATGTCTTAGATGTCTTCAAATAAAATTCAGACATGAAGTCCACTACATTTTAGAAAAAAAGTTGAATTGCTTCTAAGAATGGTACTTAAGTTATTAAAAAACAATAGCCTTTTACTTTCTCCCCAGACGGTATTACCATGTTTTACATTAAGGCATTTTCAATCTAAAACATATAAAAAGTATTCCAACTTTTATTTATCTCCAAAATAACAAACTGTTGGAATTGACCTGTGGGAAAAATTGAACTTACAATTACATTTTGGGAGCATTTTTTGATGGTAGATTCAATTCTAATAGAAGACTTAAAATTATTCAGATTACTTAAATTTCAGTCATGTAATAAGCCTCACTAAATAGAATCATGCATATTTAAATCAGAATAAAATGGATTTCATTTCATTTTAGGAAAGTTTCTTAGTTTGAAATGTTTGTTTTCTTTCTTTCTGTAATATTTTAAGCATAAGTGAACAGAATAATGAAAAGAAGTCCATCTTCTAGCTTAACACATAACCAATTTAAAAAGTAAAGCTATATTGAACTGTTTCAGTAAATGTTTCTTGAATTCTTGGACATACAGTAATTATATTTTGAAGGAAATAAAAATACAGGCATTTGTAACTAAGGGTGATAAAGAAAACACAGACAGCTAATACGAAAAAGTGTGTAAAAGAACAGTGGAAACAGATTGGAGAGTTGAAAGCAGAGAGAAGAAGGGGTCATAAAATCAACCTTCATTGAACTTTTTACCTATGAAAAAACACATAGCTGGTTATTATATCAAATAAACTATTATTATTATTATTATCATTATTATTATTAGAGAATTGATGTTCAAGACAAATGAACTATTTCAGAAATACTTTATTATTAAAGTTTGTGAGAACATAATGACACCACAACCAGAACAGAAGTGGGTTCCTGAAGATCAACACTCAAAATATTGACTTCATCTAATATTCTCCACATTATTTACACAAACTTTTCATTCCAAAAGGAAGCAAAATAATAGATACAGAATAAACAAAGTATGAAGGTCACAGGATACAGATTCTTACAAATTCAAGGCAACACGGAAGACTAATCCACGGGTTGTAGGTTCAAATATTTATTTAATAGAAGCTGGAGAATCCATATCCTCCACAACATGAAGGGCGGCAGCAGCCATATCTGAAGCCTCCATAGCCAGAGCCATATCCGTAACCTCCATAGCCAGAGCCATATCCGAAGCCTCCATAGCCACAGCCATAGCCCAGTCTGCGGATGCTGTTACATCCACAACCATAGCCGCAGCCCAGTCCTCCGAAGCCACCATAGCCATAGCCCAGGCCTCCGTAGTAGCCGCTGTAGTAGCTCATGGTTTAGGGAGTGGTGGATTTCCTTTGTAGTTGTAGGACAATGTTGTCAGTGCAACTCCACAAGGACATTTATATATACTTGGAGAAGCCACACCTCTAAGTGTCATTCATTAAGTCAAACTAACAACTATGCAACCAATCTTGTTTCTTAGGACTCAACCGCATCCTCTTCTTGTTTGTATGACTGGTGATTTAAAGGTTATGCAACATGTTTGATGGACTGCTTTATTTGGATGCCTAGAAAAAGGTTTTGCCTCTAATAAAAAAACAACTGTGCTGTTAATAGTACCCATGCATGCTTGAGGTCCTGAGTTTCAAACTCTACAATAAAATCCTTAGCCTCAAATACTCAAATGGTATCACATGAAGATGCATTTGTCCTGTAACTTCATCCTTCTTTTGACATTCTATAGCTGATATCTTTCCTAAATCAAGTAGGTATGCCATCATTATTTTGATGAGAAGTTTTGCACTGAATCATAACTGTTGAAATGCTCCATTTGCAAGATGACTATCAAACATGATGTATGTCTTAATACTATGCATTCTAAACCCAGCTGAGAATCACACTGTGTAATGCATAGATCATATCTACATTTTTTAATAATCACAAATGGAAGTAAATGAAAATTCTGTATTGTCATGTTTCCTATATAGACAGTCTGCTTGATAGATGCCACTAAACACTGTATAGACAAAAATCTGCTAGATCCCAGTAAGTACTTGCTCCAAACTGCTCTTTACTCTATAACTATAGACTTAAAGGTATTTAATACAACCTCTCTCTCTCTCTCTCTCTCTCTGTCACTGTGTCTCTGTCTCTTTCTCTCTGTCTCTCTGTCTCTATCTGTCTCTCTCTGTCACTGTCTCTCCATCGTTTTCTGTTTCTCTGTCTCTCTGTCTCTCTCTGTCTCTGTCTCTCTCTATCTCTCTGTATCTCTCTATCTGTCTCTCTTTCTCTGTCACTGTCTCTGTCTCTTTCTCTCTGTCTCTCTGTCTCTATCTGTCTCTCTCTGTCACTGTCCCTGTCTCTTTCTCTCTGTTTCTCTGTCTCTCTCTGTCTCTCTTTCTGTCTCTGTCTCTGTCTCTCTCTCTCTCTCTCTCTGTGTATGTGTGTGTGCTTATTTGCATGTGCATGTGTAAATCAAGAAGAAAGCTGTGATTTGGGGACATGTAGAATCATGCTGTCATCTTTAAAGGTAGGTCATAGGAGATATATTTAAGTGTTTCAGTTCCTGGAAATAGTTGAAAAGTTTTACATATACTTGATAATCACATAATAAAAACATACATATAGATCTGTTAATAGAAATACTCTGGTAAGTCCATGTTGTGGCTTAGAGCAGTTGAATACCACAAAGTACAAAAATGTGCTTTATTAACAAGTAATTGAGAGTGAAGTGGAATTGGTTGAACATGTATGTCCATATTAGTGATTCTCTGTCGTTGGAAAATTTAATGTGCTTAGTCTTTGTGTTAACTATTTTGTGTTGGTGTTGGAATAATTTTGGCCTTATCTGATTTAAGATGATTTTCAAAAGGACTCATGTTTAACATTTGTCATGATCCAGGTAAATATTTCCTGAGAGGGAACTATCATATCTTAGTTATTGAGGACCTTACAAGACCCAGCCTAAGAATGCTCTCCTCAACTTTGTGTATGCTGTAGGTTTGGCCTAGACAGTTTAGCCCCATGGGCTATCTGCCCCATTCACAGACTACAGTCTCCTTCCCAAGACAGTAAAGACAGCCCTAGTGCTGGTAGGACTCATCTTGGATTCAAAAAGAGTTTCATAGATTCTTTTGTCTTCAGAGAAGCCAGAGCATTAACTTTGCAAAGGTTTAAAAATACAAGTGCTGTTTGAACAATACCTTATATTCCTCTAACTATTTTTATTAACTAGTTTACCTTTAAAATATCACATAAAGTTATTCTGGGATTACAAAGCAGTTGTGGAGAGTGACTAGTATAAAAAAGTCAATAGAATAATAAATCCTGTTCAAGGTATACCCCAAGGGGAATACTTGTACAGTGTTGGCCAAGGTATAATTTGGCACAGATAACTAGGAAAAATAGTATACATATTCCTGTTAAAAGTAAAACCAAAACTACCATATGATCCAGAAATGCCCTGATAGGAAATTGAAGGATATGAAACAATTTTCCAAAGATATCCCTGTGAGACTGTTGTCAAGAAGTGTTTTCTGAAAGGAACCTAGTGTGGCTGTTCCCTGAGAGGTTCTGCCAGCACCTGACCAATGCAGATGAGGATACTTGCAGCCAACCATCTGAGTGAGCTCAGGGACCCTGGTGACAAAGCTAGGGGAAGAACTGGAGGAGCAGAGGGGGATTGTAACCCCATAGGAAGAACAATGTCAGCTGGTGGACTACCCAGAGCTCCCAGGGACTAGACTATCAACCAAGGAGTGGATGTGGAGAGATCCATAGCTCCAGATACATATGTAGCAGAGGATGGTCTTGTTTGATGTCAATGGAAGTAGATGCCTTGATCCAGTGGAGGTTTGATGTCCCAGCATAGTGAGATGCTGGAGCAGTGGAGTAGGAGTAGGTGGGGGAGCACCCTCATAATGGCAAAGGAGAGGGAGGAGAGGGTTGATGGGATGGGGTATTGTGGAGGAGTAACAGGGAAGGGGGATATCATTTGAGATGTAAATGAATAGAATGATTAATAATAATAATAATAATAATAAAATATCCATGAAGTCTCAACATAGGATAGAACTGCATGTCACTTTGTTAAGCCCAGTAAGAGAGATACAAAAAGACAATTATCACAATTCACTCAACCAGAAAATTATGTCACAGAAGACCCAAGTAAGATAGAATTTGCTAGCAATGATGAAGGGCAAGGGAAGCAAGGATGAGTAAAAGGAAAGATGAAGACCACCAAGTAGAGGGAGCATTGGCTTTTGTTCCTCATGTCACTGTAGGGTAGATAGAAGGAAGGAGTAGAAAATAGGAGCACAGATGTTCATAAAACATAAAGGTTATTAGTGCTTAAGACAATATAAGTGCTCGCCAACCCCTATATAGTCATTGTACTGTTTTACATACTGTATACCTACATGAATCTCATATTTTAATAATCATTTAAAAATTCAGAGAAGCCCCAATTGATTCATAGTATCTTTGTAGGTCAGCAGACTGGGTGATATTCAATCTGATAAACTGACAGTATATAAACTTTTACTGCTTAATTATTAGATTTCAGAAAACTGAAAATAAATGCATCAATGTTAAATCATTTGAAGATTGAAAATGGAACCACAAGGATGATATTCTCCAGATCCATCCATTTCCCTAAGAATTTCATAAATTCATTGTTTTTCGTTACTGAGTAGTATTCCATTGTGTAGAAGTACCACAATTTCTGTATCCATTCCTCTGCTGAGGGACATCTGGGTTGTTTCCAGTTTCTGGCTATTATAAATAAGGCTGCTATGAACATGGTGGAACATGTTTCCTTACTACATTTAGGAGCATCTTCTGGATATATGCCCAAGAGTGGGATAGCTGGGTCCTCCAGTAGTACTATGTGCAATATCTGGAGGAACTGCCAACCTGATTTCCAGAGTGGTTGTACTAGCTTGCAATCCCACCAGCAATGAAGGAGTGTTCCTCTTTCTCCACAACCTCTCCAGCATCTGCTGTCACCTGAGTTTTTTATTCAAGCCAATCTGACTGGTATGAGGTGGAATCTCAGGATTGTTTTGATTTGCATTTCCCTGATGACTAAGGGTGTTGAACATTTCTTGAGGTGCTTCTCAGCCATTCGGTATTCCTCAGTTGAGAGGATTGCAAAGTTAGTCATCAATGAGAGGAGAGGCCCTTGGCCCTGTGAAGGTACTGTGCCCAGTGTAGAGGAATGCCAGGACCTATAAGTGGGAGAGGGTGGGGTGGCAAGCAGGGGGAAGGAGAGGCAACAAGGGTTTGTTCTTGTTGTTTTTTGGGGGATTTTTTTGGAGGGGGAATTGGGAAAGGAGAAATCATATGACATGTAAATAAAGAAAATATCTAATAAAAATAAAAATAAAAATAAAAATAAAGAAAAAAGAAAATGGAAACACAAGGCTTTGGGAGCTGAGTGTCTGGAAGTAGAACACATAAAAATGAACCAACTGCCAAAGTATTGCAGAGATTGAAACAGATTTCACTTACACAATTTTATCTTAGAAATAAACAAAAGCAGCCAGTCCATCTTCTGTCGAGGGAAGGTGCTGTTGGTGCTCTTTGCCAGCTTTCCTATCTAGTAAACTCAAGCCCCTAACAATCCCTGGTTTTTGTATTATCACAACCCTACTTAATTGTTTAGCCAAAGTCCTCCAATTATCTAGTAGCAAAGATAAGACTCTATATCAGTTTCTAATGCCCAGTAATTGGGTAACACTGTTTCAATGCCAAGCAACCTGCAAATAGCTTTCTCTTGAGAGTAAAGAGTACTTCACCAAAACCTCTGTATATATATATATATATATATATATATATATATATATATATATATATGGGTATATATGTATATATCCATATATGTGTATATGGTTTACATATATGTGTATATGTAAACCCACATACATACATATATGGGTTGTTACATTTATCATCATTATCACAGTGTACACAAGATGAACAAATCCACCATTTAGGACATTCCACCCATACACACAATGTGGCTTTGATAATATTAACAGCTCAAATTATTCTTTTTCCTCCATTTTGTATTGTTTTCTCTTTTCTGCCTCATCCCTGATCTCCAGCAAGACTGTAAGAGAAAACATATAAGACTTGCTTTGTTGAG
>JADRCC010574861.1:0-20001 GCA_019843855.1 Hylomyscus alleni | reverse complement strand
ATATGAAGAATGAAAGTGGCGTCAAGAAGCCCAGGTGAAAGGTGGCCATGGAGGCTCTCAATACAAGGATGAGTCTAGGATTGGAGAGGCTGAATTAAGCATTAAGCATTTAGAGAGGAAAGGAATATAGGAGCCATCTCATAGGAAGGCAATAATGGTAGTCGTACTCTTTGCTTTAACCTACACAAGTGAAGCTCAAGCATGAGACCTGGCAAAGTAGGGTCTAGAAGGCACTGCTTTGGTCACAGTCTAGACGGAAAAAGGAGGCTCAGATGAGAAAACAAATCTCCATGAGGTAGAAAACAGAAGGCTGAGGCTGTGATCGAATTGGGAACGGCAACTCCGGTGATCCTAAGCAATAGCACACATGAGTAGCAACCACGATAGCAGGTGAATTCACCTACTATTGAGAAGTGCTCTCCTGTGGGTTCAGTTTACCCCAGGATTCTTGCCTCATGAGGAAAAGGACTTCTGGCCTCTTAGGTCAAAACTGACTCTACCTGAAGTTGCTGTCTCGGGTAATAGAGCTTCTGCCCCAAGCTTGCACATCCCGAATGGCCACTAGTTCATTTTCGTACACGGCCTGGTCTCCAATGATCTATATAATGGATAAAAGAGATGCCTGTTATTTCAGTCTGTTGACTGAATGCTACATGCATGTTGCCCAGACCAAGTTCTTAGTTTTGCCCTTTTCTGTATACTGTTTGGTCTGTACAGAGAGGCAAGAGGTCCTGATTGTGAATAACTTGGAAAAGTATGGTGTATGCTTGATGCAGAACCAAGGAGTAATAGGATTTAAGTACCAAGACTAGGCAAGTGGACCACCTGAATGCAAAGTCAGCATCCCCCTGAGTATCCTCAATCCCAGAAGTGCAATTTGCTCCTTATATTTACTTCCTATATAATGGTAGGATCATAACAAGAGTCATTTGCCGAATGCCCCCAGAAGTGTCCACCCTCGAAGCAGGGCCTTTTGTTCTAGATACTGTTCTAGACACTAGGCAGTGGTCAGGACTGTTCTTCATGATTGTAATATCTCAACTTTTCCTCTCCCAATCACTAGGTCACTGCTGCCACCCCAGTACCCTAAGGTGCTCCTCTTACCCGCCGTGTGGTTCCACAGGAAGTAAATGGAAATTGGAACAGGACAAAGGTGGATGTTGTCATCACAGGTTCACACCCACTGTTGTTCCTGAAGACCAAGCGTAGCGAATCCAAGTGCAGGGGTGGCGAGGTTGCATTCCTGGACACAACGATGGAAAAGTGGCCCTCCCTGGTGCAACGGGAGGTCACTAGGACACCAGAGATGGGAAAGATCAGGTCATTCTCGAGACAGAGCCAGGTGGTTCTCAGGCTAATGACTCAATTGCTTCAGCTGCCCCCACAGCAAAGTTAGAATTCCCACTGATGGGAACAGGCTCTTAATGATCGCTTGCTCTAGGGCCTCACCAGGGCAGGAGTGGGAGCACCTGCCTTCTTTTACCACTTAGAACTGGGTTCTCAGTGTTTAATGTACTAGAAAACCTTCAAGCTTGATATGGGGTCTGGGAAAAATCATCACTTGGGGATGATTCTCTCTAAATACAATCTTAAGACTATGAGCCACTGCAGTGGCTGTTCCTTGAGACAACAAGTTTTCAGTTAGTAAGTACCTGCCTCATAGATTTAATTTCCTGATGACCCTGCAGGTTTCCTCTATGTTTGACATCTAGGAGATTAGACAGTGAAGACTATAGGTTAGACAGGGAAAGGCTATTGAAAGTTCTAGATCTAGGCAGCAATGCTTACCTACCAGCCACCAGTTGCTCTGTCTTTACCCTCTGCATAAAGCTTTCCCTACTCTGGTCTCACCAGAAGTCACTAAGCCCCTTTTCTCAGCTGATTTCCGAGATGGAAGCATGCACCTGTGTTTCCATAGTAACAGGAACCCGCCTCTTCCTCTTCAGAGCTGTAGCAGCAGCCCACCTCTTCACAGTCTCCTCGGGAGATGGGCGAGGGAGCACAGGGCAGCCTTTCCTTTATTGGCACAGGACTGCACACTTCAGCCCTTGGCACATCTGGGGCTGGTATTAAGAAAGGAAGAGGAACTCAAGCTGGGGAGCAGGGTGTGGTCTGTCAGTGTACCATCCTGTCAGAGAGCCTGGGCTTAGAATTCTAGAACATTCCAGACAGCCTAAAGCCTGTTCATCTGCAGACTAAATCCCAAAGGAAGGTCAATGTTAAGTCACCTTTTCGGAGTCTCTCAAAATGGATCCCTCCTAAGTAGAACAGTCTCTCAGCATGTTGTAGGAGCAGTGAGGCTCTTCACATGCCTTCCAGCGACCACCTTTCTAGCTCCTTAGAGGGACTTATCAAGCTGTGCCATGGGTTCAAGATCATAAAACTCCCAATAGGTTTTGAGTATACCCCACTACTCATTTGGGTCTCATCACCCACTCTGCTGTTTTAGGTAAGCAGGTAGTGGCAAGAGAGGATTTGAGTTTTAATCTATTCTAATCATTCTTAAAGGGTTCTCAGACCGCCAGGGAAGAATTCCCTAGTTAAATGATCAAGTGTCCTCAGCTGGGGATGGGAGACTACAGGCCGAGATGGCTTCTCTAGCTATATCCTATTGCTAGCTTGAGCTCTCTAGTTTTCTTTTTTCTTTTCTTTTTTTTTTTTTTTTTTTTTCAGAGAGTGGAGGAGGCTCCTGGGTCCTGTTGGGTTAACTCTTTGAATTCCAACTTTGCAAATTGCAGGTGAAGCTGCTTGGGGAGAGTCTCCCGGTGAGAGGAGTGATCAAACCTATAGCCCTTGGAGCTGGGAAGTGAAGCTACCAAGGTAGAACCACACCCAGCCTCAGCTACAGTCTCCCTACAGTCAATTTACCTAAGGTTTGACCCAGAGGGAGGGAAGAGTTGGAAAATGTTCTTCTTAGCCAGCGATTGCTGCTGC
This sequence comes from Hylomyscus alleni, assembly GCA_019843855.1. Taxonomy (NCBI): domain Eukaryota; kingdom Metazoa; phylum Chordata; class Mammalia; order Rodentia; family Muridae; genus Hylomyscus; species Hylomyscus alleni. Next base: position 17,067 of record JADRCC010574861.1, on the reverse strand, counting down.
TACCCAGAGAAGGCCCAAGTGGCTCAAGAGCACCTTCTAGACAAGACCCTCCCTGATGCTTTCTACACTTACTGGGAAGATCCGAAGGGCACTTAAGCAGTCTCTCTCTTGTTCTTGTCATATTTCCAGCTACATCTACCTCTTGCAGGCCAACCATCATGACATAGTGGGAGCCCTGAAGAGACGAGCAATAGCAATCAGCTTGGCTGAGGGTAAAGAGGGATCCTTGGGTCTCTTCTGGCCGGGGTCTACTTACCTCCAGAGTGACATAACAGCCAGTGTAGGTGGCTTCCAACAACAGAAAGCCATCAGGACTGTCTATCACCCACGTACCACAGTCAGAGTCATTCTTAAGCCTGTGTGGAAGCCCTTGGCTATCTAGGGCAGGTGGAACACGAAAAGCACAGGGGTTAATCAACCGTCACATCCATCAGTGGACAACCAGCCCCACCATTTGACCCTCAGGGACTTCCATCATTCAGAACAATGCAAGAGAAAATAGCTTTGGAAGCGGCAGTTTTGACCATTCGTTCTGTAGACAGGGTCTGTGGAGTTTTTGAAAGGAGGAGTATTGAGACAGGAAGTTTAAGGGTAGGTATCTCAATGAGTCTGACTTACCCCAAGCTGTTAGCACAGGATTCTCTGCCTCCAGGCTGAGGTTCGAAGTAAACTGGAAGCTCTGGAGCCCACAGTGGAGCACACCTGACAACTCAGTCACATGCTGGCCACTCAAAGGAGGACAGAATGGGAAACACAGTAAGATGCTTGGCAGAAGCCACGGAGTGCTCCTTAGAGCCTGCCTAGCCATTCTTTCTCCGTCACTAGCCCACATCTGCTGAGAGAGCGCTTTGTATATATATGAAGGCTTGGTTTGGGGAAAATATCTTTATAGTCTACAGGTGGAGGGGCTTTGAAAAGGGTGATTTCTTTCTTCTGGGAGCACAGTCTGCAGATGTTTCCCATTAAATATTATCCTGGTCTCCAGAGTTGGGTTGACATGCTCCTTTTGGCCAAAGGATGGTTTCTTGGGTGAGCTCTATGTAGCACTTGTCTTCAGAGGACAGAGACGGACTGCCTTCTAGAATTTTGCATATTAGGGTGAGGATCCTAGGTGCACGGGTTAGTGATTTAGGATAGTTTAAGGATAGGGATTTTGGGGGAAAGGTGGCCATTGCCTATGCTTACAGTAATGACTGCATTTTATCACAGTTCCTCTGAACTAGCTGGAGTTAGCCAGATGTCTCAGGGCATTGATATATCAGATGCCTTATATCGGTCCATCTTGTTCTCAAGATGCTCCTGTGTGTCTGGCCACATGCCTTTGTATAGTCAATCTTTTCTTTATGGCCTGCTAGTAGCCTTCACCTGAATTTGCCCTGTTTTTCTCTTTCCCTTGGGACACAGGTTTAAAGGGTCCATACCTGAGATCAAAGCACCAAGACTACGGGGGGGGGATATTTGTTAAAAATGCAAAATTTGACTCATCTCAGGTGATTTAAGTAGAAGCTGGGGTGGGTTGGGGCTGGTGTGCTGCAGAGCTTCCAGGTGCTCTGGATCCTACGCCACCTGGAGGAAATGCTGCAGATGGCAGGGGTTATGAAAGTTTTCAGTAGGCCTCCCCTTGGAGGACTCCCCTAGCGCCCACCCCCAGCTCTCACAGGAGGTGGCTCCTGCTGGGTCAGCTTTTCTCAGCATCTCTGCGGGCCACTTGAGCCTCCATTTCTCTCTTTGAGACTGAGAGTTTGAAGGTGGATCAAACTCCCCTTTGTATTTGCCCTTCACTAACCTCATGCACTCAGACAAGATTGGTTAAATAAGTAAAGCGTCTTCCCCCTAAGTTTTTACTTTTAATCGATTAGAAAATTTCATAAATAAAACAATGCAGCAACAAAAGAGCATTCCGGGTCTGGACTTGTGGATTGTTTGATGAGGTGGCTTGCCTAGCGTGTGCGAGGTCCGATGAGGTGGCTTGCCTAGCGTGTGCGAGGTCCCTTGTTTGATCTCCAGTACGGTATAGGGGTGCGCACTTGTCTTTCCCTCACACTTTTACCAGGTGTGAGGTGGAGGCAGGGGGATCAGAAGTTAAAGTTCTCCTTAAGCTACGTAAAGCGTTGGAGGCTGGAGGAGACTACAGAAGATTCAAAACGAAACACACAAACAAGCACACAAACCAAACGACACTGGCAGTGTGCTTTTCACACTAGACAAGGACAGCCTGCTTCATCCTTCCATGGACACCTTGAGCACACATGGGACCATGCTATGTCTTGTTCATGTCACTTTCCATTTGAGACTGTCTCTTCGGAGTTTTTGGTCTCTCCATAGGAACCTAATAAAGCCGGCTCAGAGCATGCAGCCTGTGGAGTCTGGATCCTGCTGCTTTTGGACACAAACCATCCTATGACCTGAATCCAGGGCAGCCTAGCTGATGGGAACGGTGGCGTTCGGGTCAGGAAACACACACTAGCCTAGACAGATGCACGTGTAGGAGGTTTAATAGAGAGAGAGGGGGAGAGGGAAGTGGCGCGAAAAGAGAAGAGGGTGAGAGAGAGAGAGATGGAGGAAGTGTTCCCAAATATATATGGGTTGTGACCGTAGAAGCCCAGGTAAAGGTGGGGGGTGAGCCCAATGGATTCTGGGAATATGGTGGCTGTTGCCCTGGCAACAGGCTTGTGGACCCGCCCATGCATCGCCACAGGCTTTCGTCCTGATGCTAACACTAGCTTCATTATTTTGCACATTACATCATGGGTGCACCTGAGAGCTTTTGCAAGTAAGGCAGTGCTGGTCTGCTCTGGGTACCCAAGCTACACATACTCTTTTTTTTCCTTGTCAACTCTCTAAACATTTACATATAAATGAGAATAAGTAAAACACCTTCACCACATTTTAATTTTTTTTCTGAATTTCTTGCATTTATCTTGTTACCGATTTAAAATTTGATTAAGCCTTGATAAACAGAAAAGTGTTAGTCATTACATTTAGTTTATATCTGGAGTTGGTTTACTCTCCCATTTTCGGTGCTTTCTGTGAAGGCCTATCTCCCAGTCCTTTGTTTTGGCTCATTTTTCTTCCTGAAATATGCCCTTTAACAATATTTCAGAAAGACTGTTGGGCCCCAAACTCTTTGGAAGCCCTAGGGCCACCAACATGACTCAATGTGGGGAAAGTGTAAAGTAGCATGCTCACAAATGCTGAAGAGGCATGCCCACAGTTAGCTCTTATGCCTCCACCTGTGACTGGGAAATTCCAGTTTAAAGTTTGCAGAGCTTTCCCAGTAAGGGTCTTTCTTGGGAACTGAGCATCAGCCTCTTCTGGGCTCCTTTGGTGACTGGCAACACACACCTGATTCTTGCCTTCTCTGCATATTTAAACCACTTTGGGCAGACTTCCAGAAATGATGGAAATCATCGCAAGGGCAAATTGAGCTAACAGCTGCAGAAAATTCTCTTGTGGCTCTGAGATGGGAATTGGCTACGGCACTGGGTAATGAATGAGTCCAATCTGTGTAAGAGACTGGGGTCATGCTTGTTAGAGTTCCCCCCCCCACCACTGTCACCGCTGAGAGCAAGGCTCTGGCAGGATTCAACACAGCATTTTCAAAATGTCATTAGTGAAAAATTAATAATACAAAACACTTTTGAAGGACCAAGGAAATCATCTCACTTTCAATAGCAAAGGAGAGTTCTGGAAAGTTCCTTTTGCTTTCTCTTTGGGCACACAGAAATGGATAGGAGGATCAGATCTCTCCCTCTCTTTCCAAATTGCATCCTGACTCTGAGGATCATTTCATCTCAAATTGGGCTGGTCTGTCGAGTGGCATGCATTTCTTTCCACTCAAGGAAACAGAAGACTTCTGCCCTTTGAAGATGAACAAAAAAGGTGTGTGTGTGTGTTGCTTGTGTGAGTGTGCATGCACATGTATGTGCCTACTCCTGGACGATATGTATTTGCATGTAAGTGGATGCCAGAGGTCAACCATCATTATGGTCTTTCAGGCACTATCCACCTTGTTTTTACTGAAAGAATCTCTGACTGGCCAGGGATTTCCTAAGTAAGCTATGTTAGCTGGCCAGGGAGTCCCTGTGATCTGTTGTCTCCAACTCTCCAGTTTGGGGTTAACACTTAGAATTTTTATGTGTTCTAGGCTCAAATTCAGGGCCTTATGCTTCCAAGACAAGCAATATACTGTCTGAGCTATCATGCCAGCTTCAAGAATGGCTCCTTCTTGGTTGAGAATTGTAAGCTTTGTTTTTGTTTTTTAACAAAATTGGCCCTTTATAAACACATACACACATATATATGGAGTCATTCCACATATGTATATGTATGTATGTATATGTATGTATGCATGTATACATTCACATATGTATATATATATATATATGTGTGTATGTATATGTATATATATACACATATATGTATACATACACGTATATACATAAAATCACATACATACATACATACATACATACATACATATTTTGGCAATTAGACTTACAATTCCTTTAGATTACTAACAAACATCTCAGTCATTAAGGTATTTTTTCTTTTTTTACCTTTCCGAATGTGTGTGTGTGTGTGTGTGTGTGTGTGTGTGTGTGTGTGTGCTCTTGTATTAATGAGTGCAGTTGCCTATAGAGGCCAGAAGAGGACATTTGATCCCCTGTGCTGACTTCAAGAGGAAGTTCTAATAGCTGAGCCATCTCTCCAACCCTGTAGCCAAAGGATTTCTCTGGTGCAGATAGTCTCTGGAAGCTGCATCTTCTACTGATAAGTGCATAGGAATTTTTTACAGCTTCAAAAAAAAACTATATAGCCTTAGGTTCATGCTTGCCATGAGTTCTAGTTGGTGGTTGTCATAAAACACTTTGACCAAAAGCAACTTGAAGAGGAAGGGTTTACTTGCCTTTCCTTCCAGGTCATGGGTCATTGAGGGAAATGAGGGCAGAAAGTCATGCAGAAACCTAGGGGTAGAAGTAGAGGTAGGGGCGAAGTGCTGCTAGCTCCCTCTCTGTCTTTCTCAGCTGGCTTTCTTACATGAGCTAGAACCACTTGCTGAGTGATAGTGCCATCCACAGTGGGCTGGGCCCTCCTTTATCAATCGGTAATCAAGAAAATGCCTTGTAGATACAACCACGGGCTAATCTGATAGAAGAAATTCTTCAGCTGAAGACTTTCCAGGTGATTTTAGGTGCTGTCAATAAAAAAAAAAAAGAAGATAGATACAAAACAGGATTTTGTACTAGTGTAGAGAGGCATTGGTAAGCTATAAAAATAAATAAAAGGAAAGAAATTTTGGTGGTGTTGGTGTAGACCAAAGAGATCAGTTATAGGAAAGCATTAGAAGTAAACCAACAAACAAACAAAAAAACAGGCTGGACCGATGTTTCCAGCACATATGTAACAAATGTGCAGCTCAGTCTCCATGTGGTTCCCCCAACAACTGGAGCTGGGCTGTCCCTAAACCTGTAGCTTAACAGTAGATTCAGTTCCCCAGCAGGGTTGCTTTGTCTGGCCCCAGTGTGAGAGGATATGCCTAATCCTGCAGAGATTTGATGCACCAAGATGAGGGGGATGTGTGCCTGGGGTACCCTTTCAGAGAAGGAAGGGAAGGGGAGTGGAGGGAGGACTGTGAGGGGGGATAGGAGAGGGGCAGTATTTGGGATGTAAACAAATAAATTTTAAAAACTAAACGCAATTAAAACCAAAGCTGTAAGAGAAGGACAATGGTATGTGCTCTTATCAGGGAGTCATTCCACATGCTAATATAGTCTTTTTTGAAGCTGTAAAAAATTCATTTGGTCAGAAATTCCAAGTATTATTCCCAAGTCATCAAGCCCACTGCTTAGACATCTCTGATCCATCTGGAGCTTTCTCCTTTGCTGCTAAATGATGTGGCAAATTGATATTTCTGCAACAGCATGGAGGTAAAAAAAAAAAAAAAAAGCCTAACTTGTTTTTGATTTATGCACTGAATTTTCATGCTCTCGGGCATAGATAATTCAGCACTGGCTGGAAATGAAGGGGAATGCATTCAAAGTCATGTGGGGGTTGGGTAATACTGTTGGGTTGAATGTTATTTATATGGCTTTGGCAATGCTTGATTTACCAAACTTTCATAAGAGGTTGTTCCTATATTACTGTGTAAGTGACTCTTAGGGTGTGGAGTTGATGGGGACTTGCTTGTGTCACCAAGAACTACATAACATTCCACTTCCATTCCCCCAAAGGGCAGAGGTCATTTCAAAAGGTCTCCTGCTTGGGAAAGAAAGCTTTGTTTTAAGATTAAGGAAACATGGGGGTGCAGTTTCCACAAAGCCTGTGCAGTCATAAGTATATAATTTATTCATGCTTTATCTCCCCAACCTCATCACTGTTAGCATATAAAAGTTGTCAGCCAGCTTAGTCCATTTTGAATTACTATAATAAAATGCCCAAGGTTGGCTAATACATAAAGAAAGGAGGTTTATTTAGTTCATGGTTCTGGGGGACAGACAGGTGCATGTATGTATGACAAATTGTAAGAGGACAATTTGTATGAGTCAGTTATCTCCTTCCAACCAGGGATTAAACTCAGGTTGTCAGGCTTAGTGACAAAAGCCCATACCTTTGGAGCCGGATCTCTGGTCCAAAAATAAAATACTATTTTCTTAAGACTAAATTGTTGGTTTCCAACAAAGTTCCGATAGCAAACGATTAACATGGTGAGAGAAGGAAGAAAACAGGCCTAGAAAGATGAATTCCAAAATGAGCCCCACTCCATCTGCATCCAATCCAGGCACTAGAAATGTAATCTAGTCCCCCAGAACTAACGTAAATGATCTTGTCCCTGAGAAAAACATATGCTGGTGAATCAGTCCGCTGTGACTCCAAGGCTGTCTTTCAGGTCACCCCACTTCTCAACACTGTTACTTGGGAAACAAGCCTCCATCACACTGAGATAGAAGCCCCAGCTAAGGCGTGGTTAATTTGTGATGAGCTTGTCACGTGTGACTTTGCACGTTTGCCTCTGTGGGTCACAGTTTTCTCAGCTGTAAGATAAGAGCATCTTTAGGGAGCACCGCAAATGTCCTTAAACTGCACTAAAGTCCAGGATACAAGCCTTGGGGGGAGTTCATCTCATTTAATTATCATTTGCCTCATCCTGATAAAAACACTATCTGTGATTAAGATGAACTAGAAAGCATTCCCACTGATTTTTGTCCATGATAAAAAAATCTATGACAACTTCAATGAAAAAAGAAACAAACTCACCTGTAAATACTAATAGAATATTAATATAGACTATCTGTACCAATAGGCAAAATATTTTAAATACACGTGGAGGTAAGAGGACAATTTGTATGAGACCATTCTCTCCTTCCAACCAGGGACCAAACTCAGGTTGTCAGGCTAGGTGACAAGAGCCCATACCTATAGAGCCATTTCCCTGGTCCAAAATTAAAGTACTATTTTCTTAAAACTAAGTTGTTTTTGGTTACGTGTTTAAGACATGACTCATAACCTTGGTCGGTTTGGTTTTATTTTCAATTTAATTAAAAAATAAATTTAGCCCTACTAGGTGGCTTTACTACTTTGAGGTTCTAAGGTAAGAGGAAGGAAACGATACATAGACTTTGCCCATATGGGGTTTAAGAAACTCAGAACAGGCATGCTAATATATGTTGAGATGCAGGTTCAGTATGACTGAGTTTACTTTTATGAATGTTTCCTAGGGTATATTTCTACAAATCACATTTGTTGTATTGTCTCTACTAGAAGATCCAGACGAGTGTCTTGTAACTTCCCAAGGGAACTCAGTGGCAGTCCCCAAGGATAGATGTTGGTGTACTGGGGAAAGCTGAAGTCCCTGAAGAATAGAAGTACTTGGGCTCTGATAGAGCTTCTTTTAGAAGAGTTGAGTTGGGCAATAGGTCTGCTGATAAAGATAAAGCTAGAGTAATTGTCCTTGGTATCCCTGAGGGACTAACAGAGGCTCAAATAAAATGGCACATGAAGTTCTTTGTATAGAACCTACATATCTCTAAGGTACCCTAAATCAGTTCTAGATTACCTGTACATCCAATACAGTGAAAATAGTTGATATGCACCCATAGGAATTAGTGACAAGAAAAATACCTGTATGTGTTTAGCACGTACAAATTATTACTAAAATGGTTCTGACACATAAAGCAGAACTGGATACTTGAAACCCATCAGAAGGGCTGCTGAGTACTTGGATGCTTTCTTACATGGAACCCCTGATAAAGAGGGATGGCTATGTACTCAGACCCTTTGTTATATGGAAACTTTCATAGGGAGGGCAACTGTATACGCAACCCCTTTTATATTTTGTATATTTGAAGGAGAATGTCCAGGGGCTGGTGTAGTCTCAGTAAAGTCTTTGTAATACAAGCACAAGGACCTTAGTTCAATGCCCAAAAACACAAGCACTGTGATAAAACACCATGGCCAAACAACATATAGAAAAAAGCATTTGATTTGACTTATGGTTTCAGAGGGTTAGAGACCATGGTTGTAGAGCAAAGGAGTAGCTCATGTGATCCATAGCTGCAAGACAGAGAGAATTGTATGACTTTTTTTGGAACGTCAAAGCCCATCCCCAGGGACTTACTACCTCAAAAAGGCCATACCATCGAACCCTTCCCAAAAATTTCTATCCCTTGGAGACCAAATAGTCAAACACATAAAGCTAGAGACAAGAGGATCCCTTGGGCTTACTGACTAACCAGCTTAGCCTAATCAAATTCCAGGCCAAGTAGAGATTCTCTCTCAGAGAAAAGGTGGCTGTTGCTTGAATAATGACATCAGAAGTTTTTCTGTGACTGCATATACAGGCATATACAGAGGGTCTGTGTATTACCAAAATTTTGCAAAATTCCTTTGTAACCACAAGTAATCAAAGTTCCTTTGTCAGTTGAAACAAGTGAAACCCAGGTCCTCTCTTGGGGTTCTTGTCTCATTAGTAGTATAATTTAAAATTTAACTCAAATGAGAGCTTGAAGACAGTTTTATTAACGTTTTAAAGGAAAACTCCTAGGGCAGGCAACCTGTAAATCTCAGCAGCTTTCCACAGATGGAGAATGAAGGACAGAAGGAAAAATTCCCTGGCATGTATGCCGGCATGAAGGCAGACACATGGTGTACAAGCATGCCAGGGAAGGGAACTTTAGAGACTGAGAGTAACTAGGTTTAAAATGTTAGAGAACAATACAGGGTTAAGGAAAGCATGCTTAGAAAAAAAGAAAAAGAAGAAAAAGAGAACTTTTACTTTTCTGAATAATTAGAAAGGTAGCCAGACTTCCAAGCTGCATGGTGATGGTCACTGTGGTCGTTGTGCTAGGAGTGGGACTCTGGGAATGAGAAAACAGTGTCTCATTAAAGGAAAATGACTTGCCTAGCGTGGCTTAAGGTCAATTCACATTCTTAAAGTTGGACTGCTGGCCAGGTGATTGGTGTTCCAACTAGAATGTAAGGTCTCCACCCAGGCAAGAAATTTTCTTTTCTTGACCAGGATTTTCCCCTTTAATGCACTCTTATTACTACTCCAAGAAGACAAGGATGTGAATGCTAATTTATAAGCATTTGGGGAAACATTGGATTATGTTAGCACTAATAATGCATGTGGCTTCTGTTTTAGAGTACCATACAAGCATAAGTAGACATCTATTCATGTGGCTCAAATCATTATGTATTCCCCTCATGCTGAAGGGTACGAACATGTCTTTCAAAGCACACAGGGGGCTGTGAGGAGACTCCAGGTTTGTCCTTCTTGGGTATTTCTCTCTCTAGCCTCCTCATCTTCCTCTTTTCCTAGCCTACCAAAGTGTGCCTGGACAATCCAGGGGGCAAAAGGTATTTAAGGAGTGGATAGTGTTACTAGAGTTGTTAGGACTAGAGGCTGGGCTCTGGCATCCTGAAGAAACTAGGCTTGATCATTCCTTCTCACTAAAACAATAGTTAAAAGTAGAAAGAGGAGATTTATTCAATGCGGCCATGTTGGGAAGAGGGACAAGGAGATAGTCATCCTTCCAAATCCGTGTTCATGATTCTGAGATGCAGTTTGGGTTTAAATAGAGGGCAAGAGGCATGCTTACAAAAGCAAGTCCTGGTCAAGGTGTGGTCCATACATCACTGACCCAGCATTGTCTCTGCTGAAGTTTCCCTTGGGCGGTAGTCTGACAAGTTATCAGAGGGTGAAATCTCTTCCCTGGACACAAGATCACCCTCAGGCTGGTGTCATGATTTCAGCCTTTTCCTTCATCCAGCATGAGATGTCGAGGAAATTACAATTCCAGTCTTTAAATTGTCTGATAGCAGAAGGGATAAATACAAGTGTTTCTTTGGGATATCTTTATGCCTGTCAGAATGATAATAATGAGACCCCTGCCTAAGGTTACATGTCAGGTCTGGGAACATTAATGGGAAAGTAAGTGCTTCTCTGAGCAACGTTGAACCAATAGGACATCCTGTGTTCCCATGATGCTTATTTGGATAACATGGAAAATCAGTCAGGAAGCCAAGAGCAGTTGATGCTGGTATTCAATTTCTCTCTTGTTCCAAGGACTCCATCCCACAGAACAGAGCCATCTACATTTAGGGAAAGTCTTTTGACTTCAACTAATCCAATATAGAAACTCTCACATAGATATGCCCACAGGTTTGTTTCCTAGAGGATTCTAGATCCTGTCTAGATCACAGCAGGCCTGGGCCAGATCACAGATCACTTAAAGGTTCCTTGGAATGATTTGTTCTTTATTATGAGATCTATGACAAGATGTTTGTTTTTTGAGACAGGGTTTTTCTGTGTAGCCTTTGACTGCCCAGGAATTTGCTCTTTAGACCAGGCTGGCTTCAAACTTAGAGATCTGCCTACCTCTCCCTCCAGGGTGCTGGGGTTATCGGTATGTGCCACCCCCCTGCATCTATGACAAGATTTTAAGCTAGAGAGTGATAGAAGCAGATCTATATGTTAAAAAGTTTAAGTGAAGAATGGATCAGAGGTCAGTATCAGAGAAAAGATCAATTAGAAAGTATTGGACAGTATTCTAGGTTAAAAGAAGATGGTAGCTTGGTCTAGGATGAGGACACAAGAGCCAAGAAGACAGAAATAACATGGAGTTAGGTCTGAAGTGAGTGGCTAGACATGATGTTATGTTTCATGGACTAGTAAAGAGGAATGGGAGTTAGAATTGGCTCTTCGGCTTCTGGTGGGCGTAACACACTGCTGGTGGTGCCAATCTCTGAGCTATGGGGAGTCTGAGGACGGTCAGATCAGGGAAGATTAGCTTCCTTTTTTTTGGTAATGTGACCTTTCCAATTTAATGTGACCTTAGAGCTTTCTGTATGTAGATGGAGGTATCACAAAGACCTTTACATTTAAACCTGCCAACTTGGTATTTGATGTTGTGAGGTTGACTAAACCAAAAGTGGAGTCTGGAAATAGGTGGGGTATATGTTTAATTCTCAAAGAATCACCTTTACCAAGGTAGATGAATTAGCCAAGGAGAAGGATCAGTTTGGAAGTGACAACAGATAAAGGAAGCTGTGGGCAAAGCCCTGGGTAACAGGGGAGTGGAATCCTGATTATCAGGGGTGGAGCAGGGTAATGGCTTGATGTTGGTCAGGGAGTACAAAGTTTCAATTAGCAAGAACAAAAGTCACTAGAAAGTTAATGAGCCTATAGATCCTAGTGTCACATTGTGAATTTAAGGTTTGCTGGGGATACATCCCACCTCTGAAATGTCATACTGTGAATGAGGAAAGTTGTGACAGGTCACTACAGCACCAAAAACTGTAGTGATTGAGTTAGCAGGAAGATGTGTATCAAAATAAAAGGTGCACAGATATTAAGCTTCATTAATGTATTCCCACCAGTGTGTATGTTTGGCACGAGTAAGTCCAGAGCTCTCATAGCTGCTGCCCCTGAGACGTGGGAGCTGAAGTCCTTCATCTACTGAGATCTTGGTGAATTTTGCCGCGTACCACTTCCAGCCAGGAAAAAGAGAACCATCTCTCACCCAGATATGTTGATGCATGAATAAGTAGTTAGCATAGACCCCATGGAAATCCCACTTTGAAAATCTTTCTGATATAGACTCTTTGTGTTTGGATTTTTAATACTTCTTATCCTTTGACTCTCTCAGTGTTCCAATCCAATAAAAAGGTATTGAAATTCTCCTCAAGCGTAATGAAGATTATGAATATACAGCTCAAAAGGTATACTTGAAAAGTTATTTCCTTTCCAGGACATTATGATACCCAACAAAGCACCTGTAGGTATCCCTTCAGGATGATGAGCAGCTATTGGCAGCCACAGAAACCATTTTTTTTTAATTCACTGAATCAAAATGAACTTTTCAGTAGCATATGCGAGCATAAGAACATCGGCAATCAGAGGTAATGAACAAAATCCAACTTATTCTGAAATATTTTCTTAAAAATTTTGTTTTCCTTATAAAACTGTTAGGAAAATAGTCATACTCGTAAGATAAGTAAAAGCTCATGTGACAATAGACAGAGCTAGGCTGAGAGAGTGCTTGCCTAGTGCTTGGCTGAAAGAAGCCCTTGGATCAATCACTGAGGAAAACCAGTGCTGGTCACCCCAGCCAGCCCCTGGAGGCAGAGGCAGGAGGATCAGAAGTTCAAGGTCTATCATGGCTGAATATCAGGTTCAAGGCCAGCTTGGATCACTGATTTTTTTTTCTCCAAAACAACTAAAACGCAGAGGTTCACTGATTAAAGATGAAGTAGCTCAGAAATGAGTTTTTCTTGGACCTGAATTAACTGGAACAAGAGTTTCATCCAAGTGTTTTCTTTCCCTCTCATTTAACAATTTCCATTCGTGCAGAATAGATCTGTATTTTAAACTTCAAATAGTTTATTGCCCATTTGTCTTAATGCAAATGTCCCGAAGTTAAATTGGAGGCTGAGGAGTCTATTGTTAATCACATCCAGTCTCATATCAGTACAGAATTACTTTCCTTGGCTGACAAAACAACTCTGTAATGAATTTTTAGTTGCTTTGCTGAAACCTGAAGGGCAAGTCTTTTCTTGCCCTTTTGCCATCTCTCTTTTTTCCTGTGAGGGACTTTCATCCATGGGTGTCTGGGCATTTTTGTCAATCATGCTATTAGAAGAAACTTGCTTTTTTTCAAGAGCAGGGGCAGTACCTTTGTAGTCTGGACCACATGAGATAGGATGATGGCCTTATATAGCCCAGGCTCACTGGCTTGCGATCCCCAGGGTTCTACCTGCTTCTATCTCCTTATTGCTGAGATCACTAGTGTGTGTCACCACACCCAAACTTTTATGTAGAGTCTAGGGATTAGAACTCAGGTTCTCATGTTCTTGACACAAATGCTTTACCCACGGAGACATCTCCACAGCTCCTCACTCTCATATACTTGTAGGTACATGGACTCGGTGAGAATGTAGGCATTCGTACGTTTTATGGTCACTAAGATTAGTCAAGTATTTATTGAAAATTTATCTCCTCCTGGCCTCAGTTGGACTAGAAAAATAGGATAGCCAATGGTGGCCTGTAAAAGCAGACAGTAGTTTAAGAAGTTTAAGAAGGCACACAGCAGAAACTTGAACAGTGGTTGAAACAAAGCATCCAATAAGGAAAGCTCAGAAAACTCACGCTTCTGATCTTCGCTATGGCATGTAGATGTCTCCTTGTCTTCTGTCATATTCACATTTTCCCCACCATTACACCTCCCTCCCTCCTTTATGGAGGCTCCTCCTGAACTGTTGTTTGAGGTATCTGCTCCCCATATTCAGTCCACACTAACCCCAGACAAGGCCCTCACTGTGCCTCCTTCATCTCCAAGTCTTTTCTTCAGAGAGACTGACTTGCCCAGTGCTTTCTCAACTCATGACTGATGTCACTGCTTCTCTTGTAGATCTTTTGTTTTGAAATCTAGATCACTGTGAGACTCTAGGATGGCGGGGTGGTTTTAGGTTGTACCTGCCTGTGTTTCTTATGGCTGGAGTTCAGTGTGCTGATAATTAACATGAATAAGTAGTACTGGCTATTTATTTAATATTGAAAACTGAAATGGTTCTGCCAGCACATATATAGCAGGAGTCAACTCTTCTACCACATGGTTTCCAGGGATTAGATTCACATCTGGAGCCTGGCTTTAAACTCAGGGTTTTTTTGTTTTATTTTGTTGTTGTTGTTGTTGTTGTTTTATCTGCAGAAGAGATGTAGGAACAGTCCTGGAACACTCAGAGACTCTTGTAAGGAATAAGTGGATTTATATATGTAAAGTAATGTGCCTGTTGTTGTTGTTACTTAGCTTCTCTGATACCAGAGAAGAAATGGGAAAGTAGAAACAGGAGAAAAACTAGGTAGTAATTTAACCTGCATGGTCTGAAATCACAGGGCATACATAACAGTCAAGGGAATAGTAGTTTATTAATGAATATTTGATGGGAGTATAAAGGGAATCTGAAAATTAAGTAAAGCAAGAGATCTAGGTCCCCTGTGAGTATAGATAACAGAAATGTCAGGCACTGTGGCATTTAATTAATGGGATGAAGGAGGGAAACAGAAGAGGGAGGAGGAAGGAGATGGAAGAAGGAAAAGGGAAGGAGGAAGCTATAGGAAGGAAGCAGGAAGGAGTGGAGGGGTAGAGGGAAGGAAGTGAATAATCTTTGTGGACTTCACAGATATCATTAGCCTATGAATGGTTTTGTTCGGATATATCCCTACAGAGACATCCTTGTGTCTGATGACCTGCCATCATGCTTTCTTATGGCAGAAATCTTAATGTAGACATGTTCCAGAGGGACATCAAGTGGAGGAGAAATCGATAGAAGCTATGCATTTGCCAGAAGAAACCACAAACAAGCCAAAACCAGGCCAATGAATGCCATTGGAGGAAGGTGTACACAGATGGATGTAGTCTTAGACCTTAAGGCTTGGGAGCCTCAGACTTGCGCTTCTCACCAGAGACTTTAGTAGAGTTAGCCCAGACACTTGCTGTGCCCAGACACACCATGCTGTGACTTTGTCCTGGAGGCAAACCACCCTGCCCTAAACTTCTAGGTTTATGAACAAATGGGGCAGCAGCTGTCTGTGATCATTGTGCCCTGGTTTTCCAGCACACTTATGGTCCATTTAGTTCTATTGCCTGTTAGCTAGAGGCATTACTGTGGAGTGTTGAAAGTATAGAAGGCCAAGCCATGAGATGCAAACACAACCCACTTGACTATTTACCTCTCCTCATCAGTGGTGAGGTGAGCATCCTTAGAGACAGGAATGAAGCTTTATTGGGTCCTTGAGCTCCAACAAAGTCTGTCTTCCAACAGCAGGGTGCTCATTACCATGGAAATGGGCCAGAAATGTCCATCATGCCCAGTAGCAGACCCCTATGAGAAGCAGAAAGACAGGAATGGACACATCACCCACCCCCCAGCTGAGTTTTCATGGCTGAAGGGATTCTTACTTTAAGAATCATCCTTGTTAAAATAGGAGTTGCTTAAACAAGGCTTTCAACTTTATACAATAATTAGTTAATACGGCCTAGACAAACCTTATAGCTACTTTTTCAATTCAATTAAGCAGGAAAATGCCAGAGTGATTATTAAACAAATTCATAGAAAGGTCAACGGATTTTCCTTGCAAATTTAGAATATTTAAATATCTCCCCTCTACAAGCTCATTCTTGGGATTATTTTGTACAAGTATCAATAAGATATTCTTCTTTACAAAAAAAAAACCCTCAAAACATAACAAAATGAAACAACAACATCAATGAAACACCCACCTTCTATCAGTATAATTGTGGTTTCAAGTTTTAGCAGGAGATTCTAGAACAAGTCACCACAGAGCTTCCTAGCTACGTATGAGTTAATTGCAAAGTGTTAACACATGATCTTAGAATGGATCTAAAGTATTTTGAATGTGTAACTAAGACAGGAGAAGGAGGGAAGGAGGAAGAGATGTGGGGAGGAGACCAAGAGAAGAACAGAGGTAGGGGAGGGAGAAAGAGACAGGCAAACTATGGCCATCTAACTCTCAGAACAATCTTGTCAGGTTTTAGAAGCTGTACAGAGTCAGACCTTAGAAGGAGAGAGGGAGAAAAAGAGGAAGTTTGCTTGTGCGAGACAGCACAACTCAGAATAGCTCAACCCACCTAAAGTCAGGAGTCAACTCCTCAACCTAAGGCATGCAACTGTAACATTCAACGCAGACTATGAAATTAGTTAACCCATATGTGGTACTCTGGCTCAGTCTGTGGAGTACTCTTGATGAGTCTGTGGGATGTTCTGGCTGAGTCTGCAGGGCAGTTGCTCTGGGACTTCCCTAGGCATTCTCGAAACAGAGAGGTTTGTTGGGAGCTGCCTGACTCTGTTCTGATGCTGGGTCCCAGGTCCCAGCAGACAGATTGGGAGTTTTCCTGTGATGGAGTTCTGTGGTCAGAGAGCTGAGGCTCAATGCTGTTATCGGTTCTGAAGACTACTGTTTGGAAGACTGCTCAGTTCTTCAGGGTGTTAGTTTGTCTTCACAGTCTGGCTTTGCATATGGAGTGATAAGTGAATACACACTCGCCACTGTCATGATCCTGGTTGTTGTCATGATTGTGTGAGGGTTTCATCCAGCGTCTGACTGTCTACTCTCTGTCCATGTGGCTGCTGGGGAATAGTGCGATACTGCGGAACATTGCCGGAACTGAGTAAATAAACAGTCTGTTCATTGACGTCCAATCTTTCTGCTACAAGAGATGTCTGGAGAAGTTTGAAATTTTATCTGTAAGCTGCTTGGAGCTCTCTACATGTACACTGCAATGACACGATCCCACAGCATCCAACTAAGCGCAATGTGCTCTAGTCACCCCAACAGAGTCTAAAATGATACAAAGAGAAAAAGGACATTTTGATCTCCACCCTAGGTCCTTTCCAAACCCCACAAGGTTTCATGTTGCCCAAATCAGACAAGTAGGCAGTAGCTTCAATATAAGCAGTGTGATCCTAGGCAGGGCTGAGGTGGGATCTGGGTGCAGGCTTGGGTTCACTGAGCAGGGTGTGCGTTCCAGCTCTACAGATCATGAC
>JADRCC010574860.1:0-11880 GCA_019843855.1 Hylomyscus alleni | reverse complement strand
TACAGACATGGGAGAAGAGGGCATTATACGAACATCTTGAAAAGCATCTTGGGAAATGTGGGGCAGGGTTTGGGAGCTTCTCAGTTCAGTAGGGAACATCTGTTCTTGAAAGTCTTTCTTCTTCCTCCCTCCCTCCCTCCCTCCCTCCCTCCCTCCCTCCCTCCCTTCCTCCCTTCCTTCCTTCCTTCCTTCCTTTCATTCTTTCTTGTTTTCCTTTCTTAATAAGCAGTCTGTACTGTCTAGTTTTATGCCAACTTAACTAGAATCATCAGAGCGAAGGGAGTTTCAACTGAGAAAATAGCTCCCTAAGACTACACTGCAGTAGGCATTTAGGACATTTTCTTAATTAGTGATTGATGGGGGAGGATGCAGCCCATTCTTGGCACTGTCCCTGGGCTGGTGGTTCTGGATTCTTTAAGAAAGTGGGCTGAGTAAGCCATGAGGAGCAAGCCAATAAGCTGCAACCCCACCCTCCCCACCCCACCCCTGTGGCCTCTACATCAGCTCCTGGCTTCAGGTTCTTGTTATGTGTGAGTTCCTGTCCTGACTTCCTTTGATGAACTGTGATGTGGAACCTGAGTTAAGTCCTTTCCTCCCCAGGTTGCTTTGGTCATTGAAGCAATAGAAATCCTAACTAACCCTAACTAAGACATTGCCTCTAGTTCAGTTTCCAGCACGCAACCATCATTAACTCAAAGTCCACAGAATCTTCTGGCCTCCACAAACCCCTGCACACACATGGCCTATACTCATACCTGCACATAAAAGAGAAAAGAATTTTAAACCTAATCTGTCTCAATTTCCCTATGGCAATCCTTTGTCCTGAGACAGACAACCCTGCTATCGGCTTCCCTCTGGACTCAGATGCGCAGTTCACTGCTCCTAAGCTGGGTTTTCCCACACCTAGGACATTCTCACTGTTTTCCTGACTCTCGTGCCTCAATTAAAAGTGATCTGAAGCTCACCTTATGTGATGTAAAACAGTGTTTTAGTGTTGTTACATTACCTGACACTGAGCCTTTCAGGTGGGAGGATTTCAAGCATGGACTGATGACCAAAGAATGAGAGAGTTATTTCACTGAGAAGGGGAGAGGACACTGGCAGAGTCACAGAAGGCTCAGGTGCTACAGAAGGGCACCTGCTGTCGACCATAACCAGAAGCAAGCCTGCATCAAATGGCAATAACTGAACAGAGAACTTCAAAGAGCAGAACCTAGACTCACAGCATCACAACTCTCCAACGGGAAACATATGCCTCTACGTTTCCAAGAGCAAGAAAACCATCAGGAAAGATTCAGGATGCTTTATTAGCAGAAGCCCGCAGTATGTGAGTCTTCTTGCCAAACATCCATCCCCCAAATAGCATATTTTTCTAAGCTTCGAGAATTTCTGTAAATGCCAGCAATGAAATGCATCATTCTGTATCAGCTTTCTATCGCTACAACCAAATACGAAACAGTTAACTTGTAAAGATGAAAGGTTTATTTTCACTCACGGCTCTAGGCCATGATCAATGGAACATACTGCATCTCCATCCGAGCTGGAAGTGCCGGTGGAAAAAGACAAGCTGCACACAGCAGAGCCGTGGAATGTCAGTGGCCAAGAAATCAGCAGAGAAGGAAGGAGATAAAGACCAAAAGGTCCTCTATGAGGACATTCTGGGGTGGTCAGTCTTGATAGTGAACTTGATGAGCTTTAGAATTACTATGGAGACAAGCCCCAACAGGCTTCCGAGTGAGTATTTAGATTGGATTAAAGGTGGTGAGAAGACCTACCCTGAGCATGGGCAGGGCTACTGCCTGGGTTTGGGGGTCTGAACTGATCACACAGAAAAAAATGAGCAGAGCACCAACATTGAATACCAGGTTGGGAACACAATACGACCAGCTAAGCCGCCAGTGTCTGGACCGTTGCCCTGACTTCTTTACCCCTGAAGAAGTGTCACCTCCCTTCCTCCCTTTTAAGTCGCATTTGCCAGGTATATTGTCATAAAAGTGAGCAGTAAGGATCACAAATTCTGGTAATAGTACCATCCTGGGGACTACACCTTAACATGTGGGTCTTTAAGGACTTCAGGTCTTCAGGACTGAAGGTCTATAAGGTCATTAAGGACTTTAGCACATAAACTATAGTCCTCTCATATCTAAACCATCTTGTCTCTGGATCTTCTGTATGTGTGTGTTTGTGTGTTTGTGTGTTTGTGTGTGTGTGTATGTGTGTGTGTGTGAGTGTGAGAGAGAGAGAGAGTATGTGATTGTGTGTGTGTTTTTCTTGGCTTCTTGAGACAGGCTCTCACTATGTATCCTAGATTGGCTTGAAACTTACAATCTCCTCTCTTAACCTCGCAAGTGCTGGGATTCAGGTGTGTAACCTTATGACCAGCTTTCTGCTTTACGTAAATACTTGTTCTGGGTGAATACCCACTAGGAGAGCAGAATTCTTCATGAGAATGCTTTTAAAAAGCAAGATACATATGTCGAGGTTAAGCCGAACTATTTGTTAATAAATGTATGATAGATAGCTCATAAATAGCATTGTTCCACATGGTGCCAAGTTCTAAAAGTCACTGTTGAGTATTAGATTGAAGGATTTATCTTAAAGCTATGGCATTGGCTTTCTCTAATGTTTGTATCAATAGATGTCTGTCGGCTCATCTTGATGGTCACAGCTTTATTATGGCATATGAATATATCAATTCGCTACTACCTCATTGTCTTTTCAAATAGAAAACGTATGTGTATGTGTGTATGTGATAAACATACTCTTAAGAAAGAGCTTGGACCCCTTTATCATTTCCGAATTGGAATTTTCAATAGTGCAAAGCCCTTGGCAACACTCCCTGCTCATCTCAGACACAAGCCCTGAAACACGTATGGCCGGAGCTGAGGCAAATGTATTGTGACAGCAACCAAATAATAATCCCGTAGCTCTATAACTAGGTCCATTTCCGAATAATTTCTCTGTCGCACATTATTTTAGGCTGCCAGATTGCCCCATTCTTCTTTTGTCCCCTTCCTTTTACTTTGGGGTTAAACTGCACTTTCAAATTCACATTATTTTGCAGATAGCTTGTCACCTTCACTTACATTGCTAAAGCTGGCATTTCTCTCCCCTCAGTTGCAGCAGTTAATTTACTTGCATTGACCAGCCAACAGTGTAATCTAGCACCAATTGTGTTCTTCTTGTGTCCCCAGTGTCTTAAAAGATAGAGGAGACTTTTTTTTTAATCCTCATAGATTTGGTCTTAAATTGTTTGAATTGTTGAGGGATGCTATAACTAGACAAAGTGGCTTTGTTTTTTGTTTTTCCTTTTAAAAACCCTTATAGACAAATTTTATTCATCCATCTGTGTTGTGTTTAATATAGGAACACAGACCATACTGGAAGGAAGAAAGCCACAGAGGAACTTAACACACAGTAAAATAGAAGGAGCATTCACACTTAAGAACTGAAGGATAAATGGTCTATAAACAGATTATTCTGGAAAAGACAATTTTGCCACTGGCATCATTCACAGAGGTGAAAAGAAAAATAATGAATATTATACAACAAGCCAAAAGATATCTTCTAAAATGTTCACACACCAGCCCTTAAATATCGTAAAGCTGGGATAGAAACGCTATTTTTTTAAACCCCCTAAGTCATACTGAAAGTAAATATTTCTGTTAATCCAAAAGACATGAGACCATTAAAGCCTGCCAGAGATGAATTTCACAGCCATTTTAATCTTCTGTAAATAATTACTATTTCCACTTCTCTACAGACTATTATAACACCAGAAAATGCTAATTCATACTTATCAAGTGGAGACAAAGCTAGAAAGCATCCCCTGTTCAGTCTGCTACATTATTTTGGGCTGAGAGACTGCAGTTTTGACAGTGGGGCCATCTGCTACTAACTTCCCTCCTCATCTTCATGCCAGTCCAGTCAAAAGCAATTAAACCTGTTTTGCCATTATAATATGTAGATAATGATGATAAATTATAGCTTTAAAATGAGTCTCAGGTTATGCTCATACCAGGTATTTTCCTCACAGCTATGGACATAAGAGCTATCCTTGTACGTGTAAAAATTTTCAGCTATTTTATTAATGATGTTACCTCTATAATGAGCTACCTACCAGGATATTTTGCAGGCACAGAGCCTAGCAGTCATTATAAATCTATTTATATCTCAGCAAGATGTTTCAAGTGGCACGCATAGCCCTAACATTCTGCATTTGCGGCTGAACAAAATATATGGCACATACAGCCCCAACTTGCTATGTTTTATTGTGTCATATAATCAATAAAACACATAAATACCACCAATAAAAAGTAGCAGGAAGAAAATTCTGTGGCTCCCGCACAACATGGGGTTACACAGCAGAGAGAAGATGGGGCTTAATGATTTCTAGGGACAGACACAAACCATCATTCTTGAGGCAAGTCGCACATTATTTCTGATTCTCATCAAAAATGTTAGGACTTTCATTTGATGTAAAAACTATAAATAAGTTCACATTTGAAAATAATAACCAACACCAGCCTTTTTTTCCTTTTTTTTTTAAAGGGATCACAGTGGGATACCCCACTATAGGAACCACACATTGGACAATAGTTCAATGTGTTCAGTTGGGATTTTCAAATTTTTAGTTAATTGCATAATTGTTTTATTTTATTGCACATTTTTTCCAACTTGTAATCATGTCAAAAAAGAAAAAAAGAAAGAAAGAAAACCATAATATATGCCATGAATCCCCCTCCTCATTACAGACATTCAGGGCATACCTTCGATGCATCAGGCAACTGATAGGAGTTTGCTAATTGAAAGTCCCAGGAGCTGGGCCAGGGCTTGCTGTACAAGCATTGGGACCTGACTTTAGAAGTCAGCACCCATGTGAAGGTAGTCACGATACTGTATACTCACAACTCTGGTGCACAGATGAAGACGACTTGGGATTTCCAGAGCTTCCTGACAAGGCCCTGTAACCAATCAGTGAGCCCCAGTGTCTGTGAGAAAATACATTGCAAAAAATAAGGTAGAGGACCAGACCAGTGAGACAGAAAGGGCTTGCCACTCAAGCCTACTGACCTGAGTTAGGATCCTGGACCCTAGGTAAGGTGAAAGGAGAGGACAGGGTCCATTATGTTGTCCTTTTAGCTCGGCATTCAGCTTGTGGCACTTGTGTGCTCATAACCCCCTTCCCAAACACATGCACATTAATAAAATGGAGAGAAATCTGGGAGTAGAGCTCATGTCCACTTCGTGCCTCCACACTCACATCCACACAGAACAACACACAGGATACATATGTGTACATTGTACACACACACACACACACACAGAATATAAAAGGAATACACACACATACACACAAAGAATATAAAAGGAACACATACACACACACATACACAGAGACACACAAAGAATATAAAAGGAAAGTCAACAGTATTGAGTACCCCTCCCTACTGTTTCCAACAATTATTTTCTCTTGCAAGAAACCATTTGGCATAGTAAACATGTATTAATTATGGATAGCCAACTTTCTAATTCTGTTTTATCATCAAAACACAGACTAATGATTGTGGGGAGAGAGAAAGAAACAATTTCATCAGAAAGAAAAGAAACTCTTAGCCACATTGGGAACCGTTGTGCCTGGCAGTGGTTCATTACAGCCTATCTTTTCATTACTATGTAACACTCATAAATAAGTCAGGGAATGGAGGAACATGGAAACAGGAGACACTCGCCAATTACACCCACCACAATGCTGTATCAATGGAGGCAGCCTATTGATATTTTAATAGGTCTTCTCCCAAGCTGCCTTAGAATCTCAATTACAACGAATCATCTACTTGCAGATAGAGGCATTATTCATCCTGACTTACACAAGGATGCACCTCCGTTTCACACCCTTCTTTAAGTAGCCATATTAGGTCAGACCCTTAGCAGCCCTTGGATTTCTCCAAAGTTTGAGTAATCGAGACTCACTCATAGGGAGAGAACTGCCCATTCTAGACATGAATTACATGGGCCTTTGGCTTTTTATTACTCCTTTTTGATCTTGGTTTATAGGAAAGGCCCTTTAGGAACTGGTACAGTTTTACAGATTGGTGACCCCATTCTTACACTGGAGAAATATTTCAAATCCTAAATAAACAATGATACCATTTCTCTTCCATTTCTCCATATGCTTAGGTGTGCTTAATGAAATACACACCGTGAGGAGAATGTACACAAATGATGATTAGAAACAAAAGTATGCAGTGTATTAGAAAATAGCATTCGAAGTGACCAATGTAAACATTTTAATATTGGCCTTAACAGGCCAAAGTAAAACTGGTGGGGGTGATAAGCTATGAAAATTAAATAAATAGGAAGAGTAAGTGTGGAAGAGGAGCATGGGAACAAATGTACATAACGAAGAACACAGGATGGCTCTGAGTAGAGGAAGTGAAGGACTGAAGCATCTCCATCATCTTCATCAAGTGAGGTCCTAGGACAGCCCTGAATCTGATGGGAATGGTGGGATCTCTCTGGGCTCCAAGGGCCGTTCTCTCCTAGATGTGTTATGCTATTCAGAGACTATTTCTTAATCGGCCAAATAAATAAATCTATCTTCCTCGTAGGACCACTATGCAGTAAGTAATTGCTAAGGCTGGGGAGATGGCCCAGTTACTGAAGATCTTAACCTACAAGCATGAGCACGTGAGGCTTCAGCACCTGCTTCAAAAGCTGGGTGTGATGGTGCGTGCTTACAGCCCTGTGCTGCCGGGGTGGATACTGACCAGTCTCTAGAGTTGGCTAGACAAGTTGCTTAGCCTATACAGTGTGTCCCAAATCTCAGTGAAAGTCCCTGGCATGGGGGGGGTCAGGGGACAGTGTAGATAATGCCCTAGGAACAACACAGAAGGCTGTGCACTGGCATCCACATCCACTATGTGCGCACATGCATGAACACATCACACCACACACACACACACACACACACACACACACACATCTTCTCTGTCCTTTGTCAAAGACAAGTTGTTAATAAATGCCACTTGTCTTGATTGCCTGCCATGTCCAGCATTTATTTCAGGTAATATTTTTTTTTTTTACTATAAAAGTTACACGGTAACGTCATGAAAAGCATTTCTCTTTTGTTCTCCTTGTTGCTTTCTCCTTGCTGCTACTGAATCCTCTACACAAAAAGACCCTCCACTTTCTTGCTCCTTCTGGGCAGCCAAATTCCACACCACCTGGGGTATTTTTGAAAGAATGCTGGAGCCCCCTGATTAATTGATCTGTGAGACTGTACTTGAAGATTTCTGAGACCTCTACAGGGGTTTCTAATGGGAAGCTGAGTTTGAGCCCAGAGCTTCATGTTATGGGTGGGAGGAGCTGGACTTGTAAGCAGAGGTGAGCTGAGTCATCAGTGAATCTAATTTTCTGGTGATCCTGGATTCTTTAACTTTAATAACTATTTTTTAACGAATCTCCTTACAAATAGAAACATTCTCTTCTATCAGGAAGGTTGAATGGTTATTTAGAACATGGTATATTTAAAAACAGTACCAAACCTGTGAAATATATTCCACTTTTCCCATTTGGCTCCTTCGTTCTCATTAGCATCTGACAGTGTGTCTTCATATTTTTATTCCCTTTGGAGGAGAAGGTAAAGTGATCCTTAAAGGGTCTATGCCCATCAAGAGGATGGCTAAGGTGGTAAGCAGGATATCAATATCGTTGACTTTATCTTCCAAGCATGAAGCAACCCTGCTGTTGGTCTCATATCAATTCCTGTGCTGGGGTTTTTGAAACTCCGAAGCCATTCTTCCTTACACTTCCACAGTTGATACTTTACTCCAAAATTCTGGGAAAGCAACACATTATCTTTTATTATTTAACCGCAAATGTGAAGTCCTTCAATAAAGATGCATCCTTAATACATCCTCAAACCAAGTCCTTTCTTAGAGATTAAAAGAAGACATGACTAAAATTAGACCCAGCCCTAATCTATCTAAAAGTGATGCTGTGTTCTTCAAAACTGCCTGCTATTCTAATACTCCATTCTGCAAGGGAAAGGATTAAACCACCTATCCATTCTTCTTTAAGTTAGGAACGACACCTCGCCCTCTTGCCTCTGTGTGGCTCAATAGCAGCAGTTAGCTCAAAAACGCCAGTCTATCCACCAACTGTGTTGATATTCGTCAATTATGACAGTATGAAGCAACAACAACAACAGAAGTACTCCACGAAAACAAGCTGTTATGAATTGCTATTATATCAAAATAGCTATATTGATTTCAACTCGTGTTACAAAGAAAAGTTCAAATGGGTTTCCAAGCAGTAGACAAGAGAGAAAGAAATAAGGAACAATTTCCTGAATATTTTTTTTTGTCTTGTTTTTAAAAATAATGTTTGCCTCAAAGCACACCAATTTGGAACTGATAGTTGGCTCTTACCCTCCTCTCAATAAGGTTTACATAAAAATTAAGAACCAAATTATACAGGTAGGGAAGGTCTGTTAGTCTGTTACTGTGACAACAGGCATCCCCAAGACACACAGTCACTAATAAGTTAACTAGATGCACCTTGTCCCAACCAGCCACATAAGCCATCTCACTAAACCTCTGTGAATCACTGGCAACTTCGTGGAGGGAAGGAGGGAGGGCTGGCGCAAGGAGTCCACCAGGGAAGCCGATAATCCAATTTAGAAGTGCGGCTTCTCATTTCAGTTTCATTGGCATGCTCATTTCGAACTAAAGGGATCTGAGCAGTAATTCTATAAACAACCAGCATTTAGAAATCAGAGGCAGCAAGATCCTCTGGAGGTATAATTGCTTTTAAACCAGACAACCTGAAATTGTGTCTGTCTTCTATTGCAGCAAAAAGGGAGAAGAAGCCTCAGTTGGGAGAAGAGGAGCTGGCCAAAGCCTCCAGCCAGCTGAGCACATCTAGGGTACGGTACCTCCATGTTCCCAGTAACAGAATGCTATCCAGTGAGACTCAATGAGGATTGCACTAGGAACCAATATTCTTCACATCAACTAAATTATTTAATGCGAACCATAGATTTTAGTGCCAAGAGGACTATTACATAAACAAGACCAACCTGGTTCAAATTACCCAGTCTGCCATCTCACTATCAAGGGACAGAGACAGCATCAAGGTGGCAGATCCTACCTTGAAAATGTTAGGAGTGCTTTCATCTCAGTTTTAAGCACCGTGTAGAACGAACCCTGTATTTATCACAGCTCTCAGTGAATGGCAGCCATCAGTCCTATGTTCACCTTTGGAACAATAAAAAGAATTCTATTGGTTACAACAGTATGGAAAAGGCTTTGTTGTCAAAAGAAATCTGCTTTAACAGAATAAGAAAGAGTAAAATCAATCAGTTTTATTGAGGAAACAGGTTATGGACATTCAAAGACCTGAATATCTAACAGAGGTATTTTAAGAGAATAATTTTAAAGGTTTTATAAGAAGTCTACCACTCTACTGAGACATTGGCCTTACCCTCCAGTCAGGGGCACCAGATCCCCCCCCTTCTGACCCTTACTCATATGCATTAAAATAAAATAAATAGATTTTTTTAAAAGTTAAAGACATACGTACTTAAGC
Source organism: Hylomyscus alleni (assembly GCA_019843855.1). NCBI lineage: Eukaryota > Metazoa > Chordata > Mammalia > Rodentia > Muridae > Hylomyscus > Hylomyscus alleni. The sequence continues at coordinate 2,289 of JADRCC010574860.1, read as the reverse complement.
AAAACAAAGTCCCCAATGTGTCCTGAAAACTGGTTCTAAGTCGTTTCCACTCCAGCTCATGGAAATTTCAACTTAACTTTGAGAGACAATCTTAGTTCCACTATCTTTCACGTTCCACATCCATCTCTTCAAAATTTCTGCTGTCTCTGCATTCAGAGTGCACCAAAATCTAGTGATTATTTCTGGCTCCCATGGCTGACACCTGCTGTGAACTACAAACCTCCTGCCGTGATCCCCGGATTGGCCTTCTGCTAAATCGATCAATATCCGCCGTCCCCCCCCCCCATCCTTTATATTCTGTGTCAATCAGAACCACTACAATGGTCCTGCTGAAATGCACCAGGTGATGTGGTCTACCAAATATGACCCTCGGGACTTTCTAGCTTTCCCTCTAATTCAGTTTGCTCTAGAAACTTGGCAAAGGTAGGGTGGGTGGGCCTTTGAACAGGTCCTGCGACGTACTAGTTGAGCACTCTGGCCAATTTAACTCCCTTCGTGCACCAGGAGCCTCAGGCTCAACCAGATAGCTTGTGCCTTCAATGTGATTTATACTGGATATTGTTGTCTTGAACCCTGGCTCATACCACATCAGTTTGACCTCAGAGGGGTCAGGGGTTTAGATCCAAAAAAACCTAAGGTCAGCCATCCAAGGGTCCTATACCTGTATGCTCTACGTCCGATAAAAGCCTGGATATGAAGGCGTTGTGGATTATCTTGGTTGGGAATACTTCGTGTTTATTATTAATACATCACCATTGGGGAAAAAAGCTCTCCTTCTGTGAATCCACTGAGAGAGAATGATGGAAGCTTGGCTTGGTCTTCCCTGCTTTTGGCCGAGTCTAATCTTCATTCTTTTGTTAGAACAACCACCCACTTGAACAGAATATCTCTCCTCAGCTCCCCGAGCCTTTCCAGTAAATCAGCAAACCCGAGGGCAGCCTAAGGGACAACAGACACACGCCCAGAATTTAGCACAGTGTCTGGGCATCTAATAAGCTGGCAATAAAAGCTGACTGGCAAATGAAGGATAGAACACATACAATGGATTAATGCCATGTTAATGCCATCTACATATTTTCCTCTCACCCTCTCACTCTGCATCCTCCAGGACTCATTTCCTTTCTCATCCATTCTAATTTCAAAGATCAGGTCTGACCACTGCCTAGTAAAACGACAGCCCTTAAAACTGTCACTAAACCGTGTTTCAGCTGACAGAGAGGTAGGATTTACAGATCAAGATCATTTGGGTAAGCAGGCCTTTGCTTCTAGAAGCCATCTCCCGAGATGAAGAATTTGTTTTGCTACCTGACTCCCACCTTTCGACCTGGCTTGAACCCAACTTAGGAATGAAGGATTCAAAATTGGGCTCTAGCTGTCTCCTCATTGAATCGGTAACAAGGGAAATTTATTTGCTAGGGATGTGACAGTCAAGTGACAGACAGGACAGGGAGGTGGCCAGGGCCTTAGTTTGGCTACACAGAGCTGATGTATAATGGCATGTGCCTATGTGAGATTTAACAACGGCAGATAACACTCAAGATGTTGAGGTTTCCTCTAGCCCACTGCAATGACATCTATCATTTTAATAGCTACCGAGGAATAAAAATGTGTTTCTCATTAATATCCTGAATTTGACCTTCCGCTTGCCTTGATTTGAAGTTTGGTCCTAGCTGGGAATACAACTGTGCCTATTAAAAGAGTGAAGAGGCCCTTTCCAAGAATCTACTTTTTCTATGGAATCAGAAGTAGCATAATGGAGGAAAGCCAGGGCTGAAGGTGGGCAGGGTTATAGGAAAAGAACTCATTTCTGTTTGAGGTGCTCCAATAAAAGAAACCATGAGATATCTTTTCAACTGGAAACCAAGTTTCAACGTCAAACTTTCATTTAAAGTCACTTATCTATGGAGGAAAAAAGTACACACAAAAATTAAAACACAATGAAGATTCACCCACTTTCAGAAAGATACATCTATGGATAATATTATCTACCTGGAAACCTGATTAACGATTGGACAGAGTTCTTGCAACCAGAGAATTTAAAGTAACCAATATGTTGTATATTGTGTTAAAGGACCCAGTCTGTAATACATCAACGGATGGCTCTATAGCAGTGGTTCTCAACCTTCCTAATGCTGTGACCATTTAACACAGTTCCTTATGTTGTGGTGACCCCTGACCATAAAATTATTTTCATTGCTACTTTACAACTGTAATTTTGCAACCACTAAAAATCACTATGTAAAAATCTGTGTTTTTACACAGAGGTGTTAGGGTCATTCATCCCCCCCC
>JADRCC010574859.1:0-22301 GCA_019843855.1 Hylomyscus alleni | reverse complement strand
TCAAACAGTGTGAGGCTATACAATTCTTAGAGGTTTTGGTGTTACTAGAGTTGGTTGTTTTTTTTTTTTTTGAGACAGTGTCTCAGGAACTGTGGGCTAGCTGAATATCACTGTGTAGACAAGGATGACCTTGAGCGTCTAATCCCCCTGGTTTCACCTCCCAGGTTCTGGTATTACAGGTGTGCACCACCACATCTGATTTTCTGTGTTTCTAGGATGGAGCCCAGGGCTCTGTCCATGCTAAGCTGGCATTCTACCAGTCAACTCACATCCCTAAGGGAATTTCTGTAGTTTTTAAACCACTTGTCATTTTGTAACAGAGACCCCTGCAAATTTACCTGTAGTATTTTACCACAAATAACTCAGGGTTTATGTTCTGAAAATATAAATATCAAATCCAGGAAATTAGCAGGAGCAGGATACTGTTGGCCAACATAAAAACTTTAGTATTTACCCTGGTGTGATGTCGCATTCCCTTGATCCCAGCACCAAAACCAGGTAAACTAATAATGAATGAAAAAAAAAAGTCAAAGTCAGTAGATTGTTTGAGAGGCTCCAAAAGGTCTCATTAAAAAAATATATAAATAAACAAATAAATAAGAAGGTAGTCATGGTATCACAGGGTGAACACCATTTCAGAACTCACCGAGGCAGAGGCTGGCTCTGTGAGTTCGAGACCAGCCTGGTCAACACAGCAAGTTCTGGGACAGCCAAGGCTAAACAGAGGAAACCATGTCTCAAAAACAAAACAAACAAAAAAAACTAAAGAAGTCTGGGAGTGGGGGAACATGCCTTTAACCCCGGGACTCAGGAGGAAAAGGCAATGGGACCCCCGAGTTCTAGGCCAGCCTGCTTTATAGAGTGAGTTACACAGAGAAACCCTGTCTCATAAACCAAAAACAGCAACAACAACAACAAAAACTACTTAATGTTTCTAGTGTATTGTTTTTAAGAGGTTGGGTGTGTTTTCATGGGAGTTTTTATATTAAATGCTTGTTAACACGTCCGGCATGCAGCCTGTGCCTCAAACAATTGGGGTTCTGGAACAAGTTTGTACGCTTGTTCTTCCTCCCAAGCCCCAACCCCTGTGAGAGGTGTGTGTGTAAGTGTGTAAATAATTTCTGGAGGAACAAAATGACTTTCTGTTGACCCAACTTACTGATGTTTAGATGTTGGAATCTAAAGTCTTGGGGAGGAGTTTGTTTCACCGGGTAAAGTTAGCCTTCAACCTTTCTTTCCCTTAGGGGTGGTAAGCACACTTGCCTAACCTGCTCAAAGCCCTGAGTTTGATCTCCAAAGCTGGAACCAAAAGCCCTTTAAATAAGCGAGGGATGTCATTTCTCAAGAACCAGTATGTGTGACCGAAACCATCAGTTTGCTTGGGTTGAGAGTTGTGACTGTCCCTGCTTTTAATACCTGCAGGGCGTGTGGTGAGGTGTCTGGGTGCTAACTAATGCTTCTTAATTCATTTGTTATTCTCTTTTCCATGGTTTGTTTGTTTGTTTGATTGATTGATTTTGTTGTTTGTTTTGTTTTTGTCGTGAGACAAGGTCTCACTTTGTAGCCCTGGCCTGCTTCAGATTCACAGAGATACACCTACCTCTGCCTCCTGAGTGCTAGGATTAAAGGCATGCCCCACCTGGTGACTTTTTTGTTAGTGTTTTCCAAGACAGGAATTCTCTGTGTGACTCTGGCTGTCCTGTAACTGACTCTGTACAACAGGCTGGCCTTGAACTCAGAGATTCCCCTGTCTCTGCCTCCTGAGTGCAGAGATCAAAGGTGCCGGGTACCCGAAAGGCATCTTCCCTTACTCTGGCCTTTGTCATCACTGTGCACTACTGGGCTGTGCACACCCTGGGGCTATTGAGCAGCGTGCTTGTTTAGTGTCGTCCTGCTGAAGCCTCTGTGTTGAGTTTGCATCCTGAGGTCCCACAAGGTCGATTGGACGGTTGCTGCGGCTGTTGATTTTAGGTCCCACCCCCCTGTTTTCCAGAAAAACATCGTTACCACCTCTGTTTAGTTAAGATCAAATTAGCTCTTGGATAAATGAATAAAGATTTCTCTCCACCTGCAAGGCCAGTTGACTTCAGGCTCGGGGCAAAGAGGACCAGGCCCAGGCATCCTTCCAGGGACTTGAGTAGGAGGAAGATGAGGGGGGAGGAAGGAGTGATAAAGAAAGAAGAGATACCCTGATTTGAGCCTTTGTGCCTGTGGCTCCTTACTTCTGAAGACTAGGGTACCTTAATGCCTTCCACTGGTACCCATCAATAAATACCATGTGTCCCCTCTTAAAAAGATTTAAAGGCCTTTTTTTTTTTCAAGACACAAAGTTTAAGGTGGCCTTATGAGGGGTATCCTCTAGGACAGGAAAAGAGCATGCCAGAGAATCAAAGTTTTATGTTATTTTAGCCCAGTGGTTCTCAATGTTACTAATGCTATGCCCCTTTAATAGAGTTCCTCCTGTTGTGGTAACCCCCAACCATAAGATTTTTTTCATTGCTATTTTACTACTGTTATGAATCATAATGTGAATATCTGATATGCAGGATATCTGATCTGCGGCCTCAGTGAGAGAGTCACTCGGTCCTTAAGGGGTCACAAGAATCTCTGTTTCAGCCAGAAGCAAACACAGCCTAATTCCTTGTATATTTTGTTATACTTGGTGGGGATGTCTTCAGGAAGACATCATCTGGCCCTAAGTGACAGTTAGTCCATTTATCCTCTCAGACAAGATGTCCTTTGAAGAACACATACAGTGTCAGTAGGCCTTTAGGTCCTTGTCAGTGGGGTCTGACTTCTGGCTATTTCATCAGTCAAAACAGGACACCAGGTCTCTAGACCATAACATCCTTTTCCCCCAAGCCCCTCTCTCTCCCACATCACCACAATTCAGTATCTTCCTATTCTGCCTCAGGCTGTCTGACAGAGACATCCACCATCCACGTGCCCTACCTAGCTCTCTGGAATTGTGTGCATATTTTTTTTTTTTTGTGTGTCTCAGTTTTTTTAGTTCCCTGTAAAGAGTCTAGATGTTGGGTAATGTTTCCCTTTGGGCTTCTTGATATAGTAGCTTGATGACTTCATTCAGTTGTTTCAAAGGGCCCAGTAGTGATCTTTCCAGATAGATGGATTTCCCAAATTATGCTAAAGTTGCATTTCAGTAAACCAAGTGGGGATTGAAAATATTAGGAATTGAACATATATGTGTGCTTTTACTTTTTATTACATTTATTTCTGTGTCATATACACATAGGGGTATACACATGCTGTTAAATTCGGTGTGCGTGGATGTCCCACTCACGTAGGGGTATACACACGCTGTTAAATTCGGCGTGCGTGTCCCACTCACGAAGGCACAGGGATGGAGATTGATGCAAATAGCATGAGATTTTTATTGATCCAGTATACTGGGGTCGTCTCCAAATCAGGCAAAGGTGACCCCGACAAAAGCTCTCACGCTTTATACCTTTTCAGAACAGAGTTTTACAACTTACAACCTGGGCTGGTTACAGCTTACGAAGTGGGTTGGTTATCTTTCCCATTGTTCTTTTGTTTCCATTGACCTTTGTCCTCCAGGAGAGGAGTAGATACCTGTTATATGTAGGAGGGGTGGGGAGATCCACCCCGTCCCGGGCATCTCTTGGGGATGGGTGTTTGCTTAGTAAACCTTTCTGGAGCTCTCAGTCTTTAGGCTTAATGGACATCCTTGGTCTTTGGTATTTTTATGAGACGTCCCTGTTTGCTCAATTCTTACATTTCCCCTTCTTTCTTGGGAATATCTCAATCTTGAGATTATGTGCTGCATTGCTATATCTTATCTTGGTTCACTTCTTGATATTGGTGTCTCAACATCACAATCTGTATGGTACTGACATACTCTCTAATGAAGGCAACTAAGTGATTTAGAATGCAGGGGCCAGAGGTCAGTAATAATAGGAGTATAATTAGCAGTCCCATAAGTGTAGAGACTAAAGTTGTGAACCAAGGGGAGAACTTCAAACCAGTTCTTGCCCTGAGCTCTTTCTCTTTTTCTTGTTCTAAACCTTCTCTAATCTTAGCTAAATTGTCTTTGACTCTTCCTGAGTGATCTATATAAAAAAAATTCCTCAGTGTGGCACACAGACCTCCTTCTTTAAGGGATAGCAGGTCTAATCCTCTCCTATTTTGAAGGACCACCTCTGAGAGGGAGGTCAGGGATTCTTGGAGGTCAGTCAAGGTCTTTTCTATTTTCTCTATCTCTGAATCAATGGCAGCTCTCAGTTCTCCATACACCTTATGTTGTAAGGCCATAGCAGCTGATCCTATGGCTGCCCCTGCAGCTCCTAAGCCCATCCCCAAAACGACTGCCAGAGTAATCCCCAATTCTCTTTTGTGTCTTACTAAGTTTCCAACCTCAGGATCCCAGTAACTCAGTACATCTTCATAGGGGTGGTACAGCAGTCTAGGCACTATCTGGACCAAAACACAGAAGTCATGCTTGTTATTTAGAATCTCTAAACTTAAGCGGGTTGTAATCCCTGAAGCACAGGACCACCAGCTGTCTGAGGGTGGGAGGAGGTACCTGGTTGGATTCTTTATCAGAAGGTGTGAACTATTACACAGATGTTGATGGGTTTGTGGGACCTGACCCACACGGAGGCCTTTTCCAGTAACAGCTGACAGGGCTTGGTGGACTTGTTGATGGTTCCACCTGCAATGGGAGGCCTCTAAAGAAATGGTAGGAGTACCAACACATGCAATGCCTTCATAGTAAGGGGGTGCCACATCATAACATAGCCAACACTTTCTAGTCATCTCAAGGTTCGTAGCATTGAGTACTCTGAAGGCACTAGTTAGCATATTAAGGAGAGGGTTGACACCCAGATCAGATTCTGGAGCTGTGCGGGTAGGGCCTCTAGAGAGAGTATGGTGGTCTCTAACTCATTAGTTGGTGTGACTGTTCCCGTTTTGGGTATAATCTGGGGAAGGGACTGTGGAGAATCTGGAGGCAGACAGGGAGGGCTCAAGGCTGAATTCAGGCCTAGCAGAGTATAAGGGGTTTCTATCTTAGGCTTAATGGTAAATATCAGCCTATTGCCATATTTTTCCTTATAAAATCTAAGTCCCCATATATAGCCAGTTATCCACCCGGTTGCCTGCTTTTCTGGCTTTGTAAAAGTAATACAGAGTGGGTAACACCAAGTTTCACACTCCGAATGGTTTGCCTGCCCTGCCTTTCCTGCCTCATGATGGCTGTAGTTGGAGGCCATCTTTATATAGTCCCAACCGGAAGACAGCTTCTAGTATGTATCACCCGAAGTCTCACAGCCCCAATTTTTACAGAAAAAAATGATCTCGACCTCCACATGTCGGATTAAGGGAATGCCTTCAGTGGAGTCCAGGACAAAAATAAAAAGTCAAGATACGGAGTTGACTCCTCGACCTCACATGTCCACACCCCCCTGAATGGATCTAGCCCATACCAGCCAGGGGGAGAGGGCACTCTGGGAGCAGGCATGTTGGGGTTGTAATATCCTTCCATATCCTAGTTAGCTGGCACTCCAAAGGCCAGTTTGCAGACATTGGGGAACATGTCAGGCCACCATAGGCCTGGTGTATTGACTTTAGACCTGTTCCATATTATGTCTCTGTGCCCAGTAATTACCATCCAAGTCAGGTTACATGGCTGGTGAGGGCTGGCACTGGATGGGCTCAAGGGAAGGGAACTAAGATACAGTACCGTGACCAGTAGAAATCCCATTTTTGACTATCTTGAGCTTCAGTGGGTTGTCAGTAGTCTGTGTTCTCCAGGGGTGTAGTTCCAGGTCTGGTGGAGCAGGTTTAACGTATGATGCGTGGATCCATAGTGTAAGTCTGTCTACTTTCACCATAGTTGGGGTGGTTAGCAGGACAAGGTATGGTCCTTTCCAGCGAGGCTCAAGCATCTGGGCTCGGTGTCGTTGTATGTAGACTGCGTCTCCGACCTGAAACTGATGTGATGTCTCAGGGGTGCCCGGCTCGTAGGCAGCTGCCAGCTGTGACCAAACTTCTTTCTGCACCACTTGCATCCCTTTCAATCTGGCATACAAATCATTATTACTATGACTATGGCTCAGTAACAACCCCTAGTAGAGATAGGGGCACTGGGGTCCCATACAGGATCTCAAAGGGGGTCAAACTGAAGCAGGAAGGGGTATTTTTAGCCCTGAACAGGGCCAGAGGAAGGAGCACCACCAAGTTTGCACCAGTCTCTATGGTAAATTTCGCCAAGGTCTCTTGGAGTTCTCTTAGCCCTTTCTACCTGTCCTGAGCTCTATAGGTCTCTACCTGTCCTGAGGTCTATAAATGCAGGGGAGTTTCCAATCAACCTCTAAATACTTGGCTACTTCCTGACTTAGCTTGGCAATGAAGGCTGGGCCATTATCAGATCCGATTACCTTGGGCACTCCAAATCAGGGGAAAATTTCTTCTAGTATCTTCTTGACTACTACTGTTGCAGTTTCTCGCTTGGTAGGGAAAGCTTCTACCCATCCTGAGAAGGTATCTATGGAAACTAGGAGATATTTGTAGCCATACTTGCCTGGTTTTATCTCTGTGAAGTCGACTTCCCAGTAGACTCCTGGCTAGTCCCCTTGGTACCGCTTACCGGGGTCAGTCTTGTTTCTGCAAGCGTTCACCTTCTGACGGGGTACACAGTTGTGAACCACCTGCTCTACCAGGTGTTTCAGTCCTGGAATATGACACTGAGACCTCAAGGAAGTTTGTGTTAACTTGCTTACCCCTAGATGGGTCCCTTGATGCATTTGTTTTATCATTGTCTTTGCCTGTTCTCATGGTAGTATTCTTTTATCTGATGGGGTCACCCAGACTCCCTTTCTCTGATCAAAATGATTTTCAGGGTCCCTTGAGATGACTGCCAGGTCTTCAGCAGTGTACTGGAACTTAAGTTCAGGCAATTTGGACTCTCTGGCCACCATCACTTTGATTGCTCTAGAGACTGCCGCCTTAGCTTCTTGATCTGCCAAATTATTCCCTCGAACTATAAAGGAATCACCCTTTTGGTGGCCCGGACAGTGAATAATACTCGCTTTTGCTGGTTTGTATAAGACTTCTAGAAGTGTCAGAATCTCAGGCTTGTTCTTGATTTCTTTTCCTCCTGAGGTCAGTAATCCCTGCTGCCCGTAGATGGTACCATGGACATGGGCCATAGCGAAGGCGTATCTGCTATCTGTGTAGATATTGATCTTTTTGCCTTCTACTAGCTCAAGAGCTTTTGTGAGGGCAATGAGCTCGGCTTTCTGAGCAGAGGTTCCTTCTGGTAGAGTTTGTGCCCATACAACCTGTTGTCCATCCACCATGGCTGCACCTGCTCTCCTCTGCTCCTTTTCTAGGTAACTGCTCCCATCCATGAACCAAGTCTTCTCTGCATCAGCCAAGGGCCAGTCAGACAGGTCTTTGTGCCAGCTGTGTGCCTCAGGAAGCATTTGCTGACAGTCATGGATGGGGAGGTTCAAGATCGGGGTCTGGGAGAAGGGTGGCCAGATTTAGACCCGTGTGGAGCACAAATGTGATCCTGTCAGAATTAAGTAGCAGAGTCGGATAATGAGTCATTCGGGCATTAGTGAGCCATCAGTCGGGGGACTGGTGGACCACACTCTCTAGGGCATGTGGAGCAGAGATTACCAGATTTTGTCCCAGAGTCAATTTATCAGCGTCTTTAACCAACACTGCAACCGCGGCCATGATCCTCAGACTGGCAGGCCACCTGGAGGCCACAGGGTCTTAACTTTTTTGAGAGGTATGCCACTGGTCTCTTCCATGGTCCCATTTTTTGGGTCAGGACCCCTTTCGCTATGCCCTTGTTCTCTGCCACATACAGATGAAATGGTTTAGTTACATCAGGTAGACCCAGGGCAGGGGCTGGCATGAGGGCCGTTTTGATGGCATCAAAAGCCCCCTGCTCTTCCCCCATCCCCCATACAAATGGCTGCTTATTCTTGGTGAGAGGATAGAGAGGGGCCACCATCTCAGCAAACCCAAGTATCCACAGGCGACAGAAGCCTGCCGTGCCCAGGAACTCTCTAACCTATTTCTGACTCGTGGGCTGTGGGCTGTGAAACACAGTCTCTTTTCTGGCATCTGAGAGCCATCTCTTCCCTTCCCTGAGCAAATACCCCAGGTAACTGACTTTTTGACAGCATATCTGAACTTTCTTAGCCTAGCTCTCCCAGTTCCATGAGTAGACGTTTGGTCCCTTCCAAACACAGTTCCTTGCTCGGTGCAGCTAAAAGAAGGTCATCTACGTATTGCAGAAGAGTTATCTGGGGATTGGATGTTCGAAAGGCAGCTAGGTCTTGATGTAGGGCATCACTGAAAATAGTGGGGGAGTTCTTGAAACCCTGAGGCAAGTGGGTCCATGTGAGCTGGTCCGTTATACCCGACTCAGGGTCTTTTCATTCAAAGGCAAAGTACTCTTGGCTCTTAGGGGCCAGTGACAGGCAGAAGAAGGCATCTTTGAGGTCCAGTACAGTATACCGGGTCCTGGAGGGAGGCAAAGAACTCAAAAGGTTATACGGGTTAGGAACCATAGGGTGGGGGTTGGACACCTGTTTGTTTACTTTCCTGAGGTCCCGGACTGGTTGATAGTCATTGGACCCTGGCTTTCGTACTGGGAGGAGGGGAGTATTCCACGTGGATTGGGACCTCTGCAGGATCCCCAGTTGGAAGAAGCGTAGGATGTGGGGCCGGATCCCATCTTGGGCTTCTTTGGACATAGGATACTGGCGAACGGTTACTAGCCTGGCCTGGGCCTTCAGCTCCACATGGACCAGAGGCTGGTTCTTAGCATTCCCCATTCCTGCTGTCTCAGCCCAAGCCTGTGGGAAGTTCTGTAACCACCAATCTACATCTTCAGGCCTGCAATCCTTATTCTCAAAGAGCTGATACTCATCTTCTAGTCTCATAGTCAGCACCTGGATGGCTTTTCCCTGTCGACCCCTGACCTGGGGTCCTTCTGGGAGGAAATGGATCTGTGCTCCCATCTAAGTGAGAAGGTCTCTCCCTAACAGGGGGCAAGGACATTCTGGGATGACAATGAACGAGTGGGATACCCGGCCCACGCCTAGGTCCACTGTTCTTTGGGTAGTCCATGAGTATTACTTGTTGCTAGTGGCCCCTTGTACCCAGGACTTCTTTTTGGAAATCAGCCCATCTGATTGTAAGAGGACCGAATATTCTGCCCCTGTGTCCACCAGAAACTGAGTGGGTTTCTCCTCCACAGTGAGGGTTATCCTGGGTTTGGGGAGGTGATCTGAACCCCGTCCCCTCTATTCACTATCATTGTCCTCTTGAATGGCCAGCACTTTAGGCCCTGCTGGCTTTCTGTCTGAAACATAGGGCCCTTTTTTTTTTCTTTTTGGAGCAATCTCTCAACCAATGCCCCTTTTCTTTACAGTAAGCACGTTGATCCTTGGCCAGAGGCTCTCTTCGGTTGCCAGGTACTATCTTAAGAGGTCCCCTAGTCTCTCTAACTACTGTGGCCAAGATCCTGTGAAGATTCCTTTCCTGTCTCTTTTCTTTCTTTAATTCTCTAGCTTCCTGTTCTTTCTGTTTCCAATCTTCCTTCTCTTCTTCTGTCTCCCGGTTATAAAACACTTTCTCAGCCGCCTGTTCTAGCTCTCTTAAAGACTTATCTTGCAACCTATCTAGTTTCTGCAACTTCTTCCTGATATCTCGGCTCGACTGATCAATAAAAGCAACCGTAACGGTAACCTTATGTTCGTCAGTGCTGGGATCATGAGGAGTGAACTGGCAGAAAGCCTCTATGAGCCTCTCTAAGAAGGCTGAGGGAGACTCATTTGGCCCCTGGTTTACCTCTCTTACCTTAGCCAAATTAGTGGGGCGTCTCGCTGCCCCCTTGAGATCTGCCAAGAGAGTCTGGCGGAAAACTTTCAAGTGCTCTCTACCTTCAGGCGTGTTGTAGTCCCAGTCTGGTCTGGTCAGGGGAAAATCTGCATCAATATCAACTGGTAGGAGAGAGGGTCGCCCATCTGCCCCCGGGACATTTTTCCTGGCCTTGAGGAGGATACACTGTTTCTCCTTGGTAGTCAACAGGACCTGTAACAATTGTTGACAATCATCCCAGGTGGGCTGATGGGAAAAGGAGAGAGATTCAATGAGGTTAGTCAGGCTCTGAGGGTTTTCAGAGAAGGATGGGTTGTGGGTCTTCCAGTTATACAAATCAGCGACTGAGAACAGCTAGTACTGCAGGGGCTGGTGGCCCTGCTCATTGGGAGGGCCAAAATGATGATCTGGTTGGGGACTGTTCCTCTCTTGTGGCGGGTCCTGTGGGCAGGTCCCTCCAGTTCCAGGGGTGAAGCCTCTGCACCTCTCTCCTCCTCTGGTGGAGCCGAAGGACCTGCAGCTGATGGTGCTGGGGGTCCTGTGACTGGACCTACATGAAGTTGGAGTGTGTGTGTGTGGTGGGAGGTAGGGAGGAGGGAGGTCCAAGAGGAGAAGGTTGGCTTTGGTGTCTGAGAGGACATTTTTCTTGGCTTGGTCCTGTACAACAAGTACAGACACCCATGGACAGACCCAGTGGGGAGGGTTAGATACCAAATCTTCCCAGACCAGGATATATGGGATCTGGTCTGGGTGACTCCTGGGGCCTGTTCTAAAGACCCACTGTTTGACTAACTGAATAGGATTCAAAGAGAAAGAGCCATCTGCTGGCCACTCAACCTCAAAGGAAGGTCATTCCGAGGCACAAAGAGTCTTCCATTTATGCTTTTTCACTTCTACTGAAATATTGTGGGCCCTAGACCTAATTTCTGCCCAATGCTTAAGAGTCAAACTCAGGGGGGCAGCCACAGTTTGTCCCATGATGTCCAAAAAATATCGTCAGTCCAAGTCCACACGCAAACAAAAAGACAGAGATAGACAGACAGAGGCGCCCCTGCCACGAGTGCCACAAACAGAAAACAAAAGAACTCGGTGGTGGTCTCCTTGCCACCACCCCCAGATGGAGTCCAACCCTTTCGCATCTGACTTCCCAGACAGAGTCCAGGGTGTCCAAGACTCTCGTAGTCTACAACGGCTAGGTATGTCTACCTGCCTTGTAAGACTACCTCCAAGAAACTGCTGTGGCTGCACAGATCAGAGATACAGATTCAAAAAGTCAGACACAGACACAGAGCAACTGCGGTACCTGCTAGAGCTTGTGATCCCCACACAGGTGTGATCCTATGATCTCCAATCACTGTTCCCATGAGAGGAGGACCTTGCTGGCCAATGCACCAAGATGTTAAATTCGGCCTGGGTGTCCCACTCACGAAGACACAGGGACAGAGATCAATGCAATTAGTATGAGGTTTTTATTGATTCAGTATACTGGGGTCGTCTTGCAATCAGGCAAAGGTGACCTTGAAGGGATGAAAGCTCTTACTCTTTATACTTTTTTCAGAACAGAGTTTTACAGCTTACAAAGTGGGCTGGTTATCCTTCCCATTGTTCTTTTGTTTCCATTGACTTTTGTCCTCCAGGAGAGGAGTAGATACCTGTTACATGTAGGAAGGGTCGGGGGGAGATCCACTCCCTCCCGGGAGTGTTTCCTAGAATGGGGCATCTCTTGAGGATGGGTGTTTGCTTAGTAAACCTTTCTGGAGCTCTCAGTCTTTAGGGTTTTAATGGATATCCTTGGCTCCTTGGTATTTTTATGAGGTGTCCCTTAGGCTTAATGGAGATTTCTGGCTCCTTGGTATTTTTATGAGGTGTCCCTGTTTGCTCAATTCTTACAATGCCTAGGAGCATTGTGGCACCAGAGGCCTGCTTATAAGAGTTGATTTTCTCTTTCTACTGTGTACTCACATCTGAATCCTAAGGCCACCCAGGCTCTTCATTCATTCATTCATTCATTCATTCATTCATTCATTCATTCATTCATGTGCATGCGACGTTAGAACAGAACCAGAGCTGCCTGCTTGCTAGACAAGCATTCTTCCATCTGAGCCACATCCACAGTCCCTCACTCAGTTCCTTAGACATATGAGGATCTCATTGTTTTTATTTTCATATTAATGATGAATAATGTTTAGCATCTCTTCATGAGTGTGAATGCATGTGTGTGCACAGGGGTATGTGGGGACCAGAAGACAACCTCCGGTATCGTTCCACAGGAGCCACTTCTATTTATTTGCACGTGGACTGTGTATTGTTCTAGTCCCATTTGTTAACAAGACCCTTCTTGACATACTTTCCCACGACTTGTGGATAAGTCTGCTTCCTTTAGATTGTATATGTGCTAGGTTAAGGTTTTCATGTTAAAAAAAGAAAAAGAAAAAAAAATAAAGAAAACAAAGATTTTCACGTTTTCTGGATGATTTCTGTTGTTTCTGCATCTAATATCTGGTGAGGGTCCTCCTTTCTGTGCTTTTGTCTTAGAGTTAAATAATAACTCTAATATTATCAATAATTATCATAATTATGTTAAGCCTTCCTTTGGATAGTTTTGTCATATCCATCTTTTGGTAGTTTTTTTTTTTTCAGTACTGAAGACTAAATCTGGCACAGTGAAAAAGCTACCAAAGCACTAATCTGTACATCGGCCCCCTTTTTATTCTTATATACTTCAAAAATTATATCTTATTTATTATATTTTAATTTTTCAATTAATATAATATATAATCTATTATGTATTTTGTTTTGTCTGTGCATCACATGCATGGCTGGTGCCAGGGAGGCCAGAAGAAAGTTTCAGGTGCCCTTGAACAGGAATTACAGGTGGTTGTGAGCCATCTGATATAAATGCTGGTAACTGAACTCAGGTCCTCTGCAAGATCAGCAGATACTCTTAACCCCTGAGCTGCATGCCACTGTCGTTGAAAGCCACCGTGTGGGTGCTGGGAAATTAACCCAGATTCTCTGGAAGAACATCCAGTGCCCCTAACCGTTCAGCCATCTCTGCAGCCCCACTTTTTCTTTGAGACAAGGTTTCACTAAGTTGCCTAGGCTTGCCTTGACTTCACTATGTTTGTAGGCAGACTCGAATTTGAAATCCTCTTGCCTCAGCCTCTGAAGTAGCTGGGATCCCAGGTCTGTGCCCCTGGACCCAGCTACCTGATCATGTTTCCAGCTGCATTATGCCAGAAGTGTATCCTGTACCATAATACTGTTATGATAATAGAATCATAAATACTGTCCTGTATTATCATTCCACCTGGTATCACAGAAGTAGAGGTAACTCTTTTAACATTTATGGGTATGTGTGTGCCTGAGGGTAGGTAGGAACACCACATGTGCGCCTTGCCTGCAGAATCCATCAGATGGTGTCAGATTTCCTAGAGCCAAAGTTACAGACAGCTGTGAGACCCCTAGTGTGGGTGCTGCAAACCAAATGTGGGTCTTCTGCAAGAGCACCAAATGCTCTTAAGTGCTGAGCTGTCACCGTGCCAGCCCCATCAGTAATTCTTTAGAGTGATAAATCTCACCTTGTTGTTTTCCAAGTGTTGCAGCAGTGGTTCTCAATCTGTGGGTCGAGACCTGTTTTGGGGTTCAATGACTAGTTCACAGGGGTCACCCAACACCTTAGGAAAATAGATACGTACACTGGTATTCATAGAGTCGCAAAAATAACATTGCAGTTCGAGGTCACCAAAAACATGAGAAACTGTATGAAGTGGTTTCATCTTGGAGACCATTGAGAACCACTTGCTTTAGTGATTCTTTTAAAGGGGTGAGAGTTAAAATGAGACCATACTGAAAAACTCCCTGCCCTTATTTATCACACACAATGAACAGTGTACTATGTGATAAGTTAGTGACCACATGTATGTGTAGAAATGGGGTGGGGGGATGTTTGTGTGGAAGCCAGATATTGACATAAAAGTATCTTTCTCACTCACTCTCTACCTGATTTTTGACACAGGGATCTCTCAGTAAAAACCTGGAGCTCACCAAATTTGGCTAGACAAACTGGCCAGCAGGCTTCTTTGAGCCTCTGTGAGCCCTGCTTAGTTGATTCTGTGGGATGTGTACTCATGGTGTCCTTGACCCCTCTGGCTCCTACAGCCCTTCCTCCCCTTCTTCTGTGGGGTTCCCCTGACTCGGCCTAGTCTTTGGCTGTGGGACTCTACATCTGCTCCTCTCGGTTGCTGGACAGTGCCTTTGAAGACAATCAAGCTAGGCACTGATCTACGAATATAGCAGAAAAATCATTAGAAGTCATTTCATTAACTCTTTTTGCCAGTTGTGTTTGGTTCCATCCTTGATCTCTGTGCTGACCAGCCTTTGGTTCCTGGTTCATCACAGTCTCAGACATGGGCTCCCTCTTATGGTGTGGGCCTCAAGTTGTACCAGTCACTGGTTGGGCCCCGCAAGTTCTACATCATCATTACCCCAGCACATCTTGCAGGCAAGACATATAGTAGGTTGTAACCTTCTGTGGCTGCACACCCTGCTTCTTCCGTAAAGACTGAGGACGCAGCTTACGTCCCTATACTTGTACAGCAAACACTTTCCCAGCTCTACCATTTCCCCAGCCCTTTGACCCGCTCTCCCCACCCCTCTTTTTTTTGCATTGTGTTTAATAACTCAACTGCTTGCCTGATTTCTCCACAGATCCCATCTGTTTCTTACGCCTCGTAGTCATCTCTCTGAAGACGCATCTATCTTCCTTAAGACACGATGGCGTCTTTCTTTTCTGATTTTGGCCTTATGTGGTACTTGGGAGAGCT
Organism: Hylomyscus alleni; assembly: GCA_019843855.1. Lineage (NCBI taxonomy): Eukaryota > Metazoa > Chordata > Mammalia > Rodentia > Muridae > Hylomyscus > Hylomyscus alleni. Next base: position 7,593 of record JADRCC010574859.1, on the reverse strand, counting down.
GAACAAGAAAGAATTCATGAAGTTTAAGGAACTCCTCAAAGAGGAGATTTTGCAGTTGAACCTGAAACAGATTTCTTGGAGTGAAGTGAAGAAGGCATCCCGGGAGGACCTCGCCAACTTACTGCTGAAACATTGTGAGGAGAAGCAAGCCTGGGATGTGACCTTCGTAATCTTCCAGAAGATGAATAGGAAGGATCTCATTGAGAGGGCAGGAAGAGAGATCACTGGTGAGTTGGTCAAAGCTGCTTTACAGTGAGTGAGGATCATGTCTTAGTTTTGATAACTGTTCTTCATGCCCATCTACCCTAGGGCCATCGGGTGTCATGGGATTTTCTTCTGCTTGAGGAGGGAGGCAGCTTCATGTAGATACACTAGGTGTAGTCTGTGTATCAAGTGTATGAGGGTAGCATGCCCTAACCTATACGGTTCAACTTCTACCCAGGACATTAATAATGTTTCCCTGAATCTAAACTGGAGCCTTGACTCTATAGCGAAATGGTAGCACTGAGGATTTAGGGCAGCAGCAGCAGCAGAAGACACCTGCAATAAATCATATTTATAGAGTCTAGGAAGATGGCTTTGTCTGCTTGCGATGTAAACATGACCATCGGACTTTGGATCTCAGCAACCACATAAAAACAAGGCATGGTAGCAAGTGGCCAGTCAGTTTGGCAAGTTTTAAGCCAAGTTAAAATAATTGTCTCAAAAAATGGGATGGAGGGCCTGGAGAGATGACTCAGTGGTTAAGAACACCTGCTCTTACAGAGGACCTTGGCTCGGGTTCCAGAACCTACCTGGTGTTTCACAACAATCTGTATCTCCAGTGTCAGGATATCCAATGCCGCCTTCTATCCTCTGAGGGCACTGCACAGATCTGGTGCACATGGCATGCATGCAGATAAAAGCACCTATTCACCCAAATCAAAGCAAATAAATCTTTTAAAAAGCAGAGAGCTTTTGAAGAAGACACCAATGTCAACCTGTACCCCTCCCTCACCCACCCTCCCACATACATATCACATATGTCTTTGAAGCAGCTATGTCATATAGTGTGAAACAAGATTTCTCAGTCTTTGATGTGACTGCGGTTGTTTTGATTTTTAACAAGTAAAAACTTATATCAAAAATCCATGTTTCATGAGCACTGTGATCTTAAGAGTCACACATATCTTTATCCTGGTATAAGATATCGTGGGTGCTTTAAGGTTCCGTTCATTTCTTTGTCCTTGAGGTTCCGTGATAAGCCTGGATGGAGGTTTTTTCCTAAGCCCAGCCTTCTTGGGATTCACTAGTTGTCTTAGATCTGCAGCTATATAATAGTCTTTACTCTTCGGTCTGTATTTGTTTAAAGATTGTCCCTGTGCTGTTCTTTATATCCCGCCTTCTTCTGGAATTCTAGTTGCACATATTTAAATCTTTAATCATGATCAAAATACATAAGAGCATTTAGAAACTATATAGTGTATATGTGAGAGTGGCATACATATGTATGTGCCCCATGTATGAACAGTGCCCTTGAAAGCTAGAGACGGGCATCAGATCTTCTGGTACTGGACCTACAGGATGTGGATGCTGTCGTGTGGATGCTTGGAACTGGACCCAAGTCCTCGTGGTGCTTTGAACTACTTAACCACTTAGCTCTCTTGAACACCATGTACGTATATCTTCATACAATGACTTTTGTATATATCTCTCTTTCTTTTCAAAAAGTCTGTGCTTTGGTCTGGCTTTTGTTTCTAACTGTCCTTAGGCCCTTCATTCCCTGCCCAGCTATTTCTTTATTATTTTATTTTTACTAACTTATTTTATATCCCACTCACTGCCCCCTCCCAGTCACCCCTTCCCACAATCTTCCCCCTCCTCCCTTTCCTCTTCTCTTCTGGGTGGGTGGGGGACCCTCGGGTATCCTCCCCACCCCGGCTCTTCAAGTCTCTGCAAGGCTAGGCGTCTCCTCTCCCATTGAGGCCAACAAGGCAGCCTAGCTAGAAGAACATTTCCCGTGAATAGGCAATAGCTTCTCGGATAGCCCCTGCTCCAGTTGTTCAGGACCCACATGAAGACCTGCACATCTACTACATATGTGCAGGGAGGCCTAGGTCCATCCCATGTATGCTCTTTGGTTGATGGTTCAGACTCTGAGAGCCCCAAGGGTCCAGGTTAGTTGACTCTTGGTCTTCCTGTGGAGTTGCTATCCTCTTTGAGACCCAAAATCCTTCTCCTATTCTTCTTCTTTTTTTTGATTTAAGTTTTATTGTATTATGATGAGAAAAGATACATAATTTCAATTTATATGACTTTGTTAACATTTAAAAACATATTTTAAGTAAATAGAATTATATCACATTCTTCTTTCCCTTTTGTACCCCAACTCCTCCCAGAGATACCCCCTTCAATACTTGCAATACCTTTCTTTTTTTATTTTGTCATATTCTTTAAAATTTATAAAATATTGTAAAAATGAGAATGAGTATTCTAAAAGTTGTTTGATATAAAACAACAATCAATTTAACAGGCTTATGTAGATGCTTGTCTACAGCAATACTGAAAATACATACATTTTTCTCAATATAAATTTTAAATAACTCCAAACATATTAGCTGTATATTATAAAATAATCATCACTACTAGCTTTTTTAAATGAATATAAATAGATAAAGCTTTTTTGTTTATTTGTTTGTCTTGTTTTTTAGTAGAGTTTAAAATCTTGGCTCTTACTGTAGTACAAGCCCAAAATAAGAACAATTTTTAGACATTGGAGTTCATTGTAATAAGGCTGTACTTCAATGACTCTCACATCACCAAAGGATTTTACCTCCATCATAGCTAAGCTGAGCGTTGACAGTTCTGCTGCACCAAGGAATGAATTGTAGGCAGGATTTTTGGATACAGACTTCCTGCTATGGTCAAAGCTATTTTACTTGAGTGAGTGACTTTATTCTCAGGCCACAGAGAACAGGTTACATTCATTTAAGAAATGGTGTGTGTATTAAGATGGTCTATCCATAAAGTCATTCACCAACTGTTTCAATGAACAGTGGTTCTGCTTGGAGGGTGGCACAGACATTAGGTGAGGCTAAGGATCTGGTTCCATTGACTGTGGTGATTTTGAAAAGCATTCATCTCAGAGAAAGAGTAACTTATAAAGTCCTTTTCTTCAAACTTGATACAATAGTTACAATCGTCAAGCAAAGCATTCAGTCTCACTCTGTTGTTCTCTTACAAGCCACTTCCCAAGTTAATTGTCTATGTTTCTTTTGGCTGTATAAATACTTTTGAAATATATAAGCTGTTCTGAAAACCATAGTATAGTGTAAAAACATAAAATAAACAATACTACTACTAATAGAGAGGCTGAGATAGAGGAAACAAGATTCCAAGACTATTATCTTGTACTCAGCAAGACAATGCCACGTACAAACAAGCTGAAAGTGTATATGGATTGTACAATATTGAACTATTTCTCCAATTACCAAATTAGAGAGACCATTGGATGACAGTCAACAAATTTCTAATTCCTCATATTTTTGGATTTCAACCAATTAGGATATGTTAGTAATATTAATTTTCATATTAAGAAAAATTAATTTTTACTTCCTGTTATTTTTATTGTTAGAAGTGGAATTATGTTTGTATGGGTTTGTTGAAAGATTACTTTCTTGCTTCTTCTAGGGTGGAGTTTGCTCCTTATGTTGGTGTTTTCTATATAATATCCTTTGTAGAGCTGGATTTGTGGAAAAATATTGTGTAAATTTGGTTTTGTAATGGAATATCTTGTTTTCTCCATCTATGGTAATTGAGAGTTTTGCTGGGTATAGTAGCCAGGGCTGGTATTTGTGTTCTCTTAGGGTCCATATGACATCTGCCCAGGATCTAGCTTTCATAGTCTCTGTTGAGAAGTCTGATGTAATTCTGATAGACCTGCCTTTATATGTTACTTGACCTTTTTCCCTTACTGCTTTTAATATTCTTTGTTTAGTGCATATGGTATTTTGATTATTATATGATGGGAGGAATTTCTTTTCTGGTCCAGTCTATTTGGAGTTCTGTAGGCTTCTTGTATGTTCATGGGCATCTCTTTCTTTAGGTTAGGGAAGTTTTCTTCTATAATTTTGTTGAAGATATTTACTGGTCCTTTAAGTTGAGAGTCTTTATTCTTTTCTATACCTGTTATCCTTAGGTTTGGTCTTCTCACTGTGTCCTGGATTTCCTGGATGTTTTGGGTTAGGAGCTTTTTGCTTTTTACATTTTCTTTGACTGTTGTGTCAATGTTTTCTATGGTATCTTCTGCCCCTGAGATTCTCTCTTCTATCTCTTATATTCTGTTGGTGATGGTTGCATCTATGACTCCTGATCTCTTTCCTATGTTTTCTAACTCTATGGTTGTCTCCCTTTGTGATTTCTTTATTGTTTCTATTTCCGTTATTAGATCCTGGATGGTTTTATTCATTTCCTTCACCTGTTTGATTGTGATTTCTTGTAGTTCTTTAAGGAATTTTTGTGTTTCCTTTTTAAGGGCTTCTAGCTGTTTACATGTGTTCTCCTGTATTTCTTTGAGGGAGTTATTTATATCCTTCTTAAAGTCCTATATCATCATCATGAGAAGTGATTTTAGATCTGAATCTTGCTTTTCTGGTGTGATGGTATGTCCAGGACTCGCTATGGTGGGAGAATTGGATTCTGATGATGTTAAGTAACCTTGGTTTCTATTGCTTATTTTCTTACACTTGCCCACCACCATCTGGTTATCTCTAGTGCTACCTGCCCTGGCTAAATCGAACTGGAGCCTGTCCTTCCTGTGATCCTGGTTGTGTCAGAACTCCTCAGAGTCAAGCTGTCTCTGTGATCCTGTGATTCTGGGATCCTGTGATCCTGGGCCCCTTAGAGCATCTGGGAGTAGAAATTCCTCTGGGTATTATGGGACTGGCTGCAGAGTTTGTGCTCAAGGTCTGCTTAGACTACAAGCAACCTGTGCCACTGGACTGTTAGAGTTCCTGTGTGCCTGGGTTCCATTGATCTCTCCTGTTCTTCTATAAGAGTCCCTAAGCTCCATCCACTGTTTAGCTGTGGGTGTCTTTATCTGTCTTGAGTTAGCTTCTGGGTAGAGCCTCTCAGAAGACATCTTCTGTCTGCAAACATAACCAAGTATCACTAATAGTGTTATGGATTGGTGCTTACCCATGGGATGGGTCTCAATTTTGGCCAGTTATTGGTTGGTCATTCCCTCAGTCTCTGCTCCCTCCCCCATACCTGTATTACCTGTTGTATTAGTTTGGGTTTTACTGCTGAGATCAGAAACTATGACTAAGACAACTCTTTTTTTTTTTTTTTTTTTTTTTTCCCGAGACAGGGTTTCTCTGTGTAGCCCTGGCTGTTCTGGGACTCACTCCGTAGACCAGACTGGCCTCGAACTCAGAAATCTGCCTGTCTCTGCCTCCCATGTGCTGGGATTAAAGGCATGTACCACCAGTGCCTAAGACAACTCTTATAAGGATGACATTTAATTGGGGCTGACTTACAGGTTCAGAGGTTCAGTCCATTATCATTAAGGCAGGAGTATGGCATCCAGGAGAAGACTCATGTCCAGGCAGCTAGGACAAGGGTATTAATGCCCATACCCACAGTAACACACCTACTCCAACAAGGCTGCACTTCCTAATTGTGCCACACTCCCTGGGCCAAGCATATACAAACCATCACACCTGTAGACAGGATACATTTTGGGTTAAAAGTTTTGTGGGTGGGTTGGTGTCTCTATTGTTCCACTGAGGTTCCTGTGTGGATATAGGAGGTGGCCTATATTCAGGTTCCATATCCCCAATGTAGCGAGTCACAGCTAAGATCACCCCCATTGATTCTTGGGACTCTCTCTTGTCCCAGGCCATGTCTCGTCCTGGAGATGCCCTCCACCTCCTCACCCCCATCAGTTGCAGATTTCCATTCATTTTCATGGCCATCTCTCCTGTCCTTCCCCACACCTGGTTCTGAATCCCCTATTTCCTTCCCCAGCTCCCTTCTCCCCAGTTCTCCCCCTCCACCTGCCTCTCATGACTATTTTATTTTCCCTTCTAAGTGAAATACAAGTTTCCTTGCTTAGGTCTTCCTTCTTGTTTAGCGTCTTTGGTTCTGTGAAGTATAACATAGTACCTATATTTTATGGCTGAAAATCCACTTTTAAGTGAGTAGATACCATGATGCCCTTTGGGAACTGGATTATCTCACTCAGCATGATATTCTCAAGATCCATCCATTTGCCTGAATTCATGATGTCTTTGTTTTTAATAGCTGAATAGTATTCCATTGTGTAGACATACTGCATTTTCTTTGTCCATTCTTCAAGTTGCAGAACAACTAGGTTGTTTCCAGTTTCTGGTTATTATGAATTCTCTTCCTGTTGCAGAGTTAGGGGTCAGCCCATTCCCAGACAAGAACATTCCTGACACACAGAAAAATGCAGCTGTGCTCCAGGGCCAGTGAAAATCTTCTCATATTAACTAGTGTTGTTCTGGGCCCACAGCTTACAAACTTCTAAAAAGATACGTAATAAGGGGGCTAAAGAAATGACTCAGTGACTAGGAGCATATCCCACTTTTGCAGAAGGCCTGAGTGTCTGTCTGTCAGGGATGCACAGAGACCTGCCTTGTGGGGTGGGAGTGCCAGGTCTGGTTTGGGGATCCCTAGGCCTGCAACAAAGCCACAGGGTTCTCATACTCTTGGACATCCAGACACCACTGGGAATCTCAGAAGAGCAGAGAATGGAGTCAGGCTAGAGGGCTGGGAACAGCATCTAGCATGGGGTAGGGGCAGGGGCAGGGGCAGGGGCAGGGGCAGGGGACATAAGGGGGATCTCTAGTTTATCCCAGCAGAGTGATTGTCCTTAGCTTGGCAGAGGCAGACTTGGTGGCAGTTGTGGCTGGGAGCACAGAGAGGCCTTCTGTGGGAGAATTAAGTTGTGGCTCTGAAGTCAAATGTCTTCTTCATGGCTTCCCCACTGCAGATCTTGATGAAAGAGACAGTCCATGGTTCTAATCAGTTTATTGGTTGTTCATGGTAGAAAATGGATGCATAATGTGCTATACCCACTTCTCAGGGGAGACCTGAGATTAAATACCTTTTGCAGGGAGGAATGTCTGGGAAGGGAAGCTTTTTGGCTAAGCCCTCCAGGCCTCTAGGCACTGCATTAGCATGGAGAACTCTGTGTTGGGCCTATGTGACCATAGAACATTCTTTTATGCAAGGAGTGTGGTAGGTGTTCCAAGTCCGGAGTCTGCCAGGGGAGTCACCTAAACCTCAGGCGTGTGCCCACCGAGTCTCTGGGTCTCTACCTGCTCAGCCTTACCAAACTTCCTGGCATGGTGTTACTGTCTAGCACCTGAGTTCAATCTCCAGCACCTATGGGGGGCTGTTCATGGACTGCTGTAAATCTAGTTCAGGGAGGAGGGAGTAGATTTAATACTGCTGACCTCCACAGGAATCCACCAACACACGTAATTAAGACTAAATACTTTTTAAGAATACATTCTGAGAATTAAAATATCTAGGTCAGACTCTGTGTGGGTGAATGTTTAACTGTGATATGTTGTGGATTTTTTTTTT
>JADRCC010574858.1:0-14490 GCA_019843855.1 Hylomyscus alleni | reverse complement strand
TCATAGATACCTTCATATGGTTAAAAATTAAGTACTTTTGAGCTAATGAAATACTTTCCCATATTCAGAAAAGAAGAGTAAACCTAAACCCAAAATAGTAAACATCAAGAAATAACATTAGGACATTAATAAATGAACTGAGACCACACAAATGGCAGATAGAATCAGCCTAACCTTTGAGACAATAAGTATAATTAACAACCACCTAGAAAATCTGATGAAATAAGAGAAAAGACACAAACTAATAAAATTAACGATTCCCTCAGTCTGAAATAGGAAAAAAAAATTGTCAACTGTACTGGCTGGTTTTGTTTGTCAGCTTGACACAAGCTGGAGTTATCACAGAGAAAGTAAGGGAATGCCTCCATGAGGTCCCCTTGTGGATGGTGCCATCCCTAGGCTGTTATCTTGGGTTCTATAAGACAGCAAGCCGAGCAAGCCAGGGGAAGCAAGCCAGTAAGGAGCATCCCTCCATGGCCTCTGCATCAGCTCCTGCTTCCCGACTTGCTTGACTTCCTTTGGTGATGAACAGCAATGTGGAAGTGTAAGCTGAATAAACTCTCCCCCCACCCCCAACTTGCTTCTTGGTCGTGATATTTGTGTAGGAACAGAAACCCTGACTAAGATACCAACTATTCATTATTTTCCATAACTATTCTTGGGGTCATAGGTTGGGCAGTTGGAGAAGAGAAAAATATAAAAAGAGCAGTACTAGGAAAGAAAGTACTAGGAAAGAATCGGAATAGGCTGTAAGTCACTGTGAACCTATGTGCACCCATGCAGCAAATCTCTACAGGCAGAGCAAGTAGTCTTAAACCTTGAGTCTTCTCTGCACTTTGATCTTCAATGCAGCACAGAGTAACTAGTGGAAGCAATGTTGAAAGTAGAGAGAAGAAATGAAGAAATTGAGAAAGAGGGAGAATATTAACAACACTGTTAGAATCTAGAAACTTTGCAAAGGATGTGCTGGCACTTAAAATACTCGAGGATAGATGGGGAATGTGAAACATGAACGTAAGATGGGATATGACCACTCGGAAGGTGGTGTTATTTCTCTCAATGTAAGAATCTTTTCATTATTTTTTTATTCATAGCTTTACATATATGTGCTAATTTGACTTCTTGTTATGTTGGATACATATTTTAACTTCCCTACACTTCCTAAATTGTAATCTCAGGTAGGTAAAAAATTTCATGGAAACAACTTTGGGTTCTTGAGTAGCCATTACTCTTAAATCTAGACAATAATGGCATTTAAAAGGAAGCAATAGTAATTATGTGGATTCTGGTGCATTTAAAGTAGTTTACACTGGTGAAACTATATCAGAGATTTGTCAACTAAAGTTTTATAGTAAATTTTGCCTTAGACATTATCAAATTGAAGACCACATTTCAGATGCAGATTTTCATATCTCACATCCCTTGAAAGTGTACATTCTTTGGAGTATTTTGTGCAGTATATTTATTCATTATTTTTTCATTTATTTATCTATCATGATATATTTATAAAATTGTAGGACTCTTCATATTTATTTTATATTTTATATTATAGTCCAATAATCATTTTTAGTTTGTTTCTTAATTTTTTATTAGATATTTTCTTTATTTACATTTCAAATGTTATCTCCTTTCCTCCTTTCCCCTCTGAAAACCCCCTATGCCATCCACCTTCCCCTTACTCACTAACCTACCCAGTTTTCCTTCCCTGTCCTGGCATTCCTCTACACCGAGGCATTGAGCCTTCACAAGACCAAAGGTCCCTCCTCTCATCGATGCTCAGCAAGGCCATCCTCAGCTACATATGCAGCTGGGGCCTTGAATCTCTCCGTGTGTATTCTTTGGTTGGTGATTTAGTCCCTTGGAGCTCTGGGGGTACTGTTTGGTTTATATTGTTGTTCCTCCTATGGTGCTGCAAACCCCTTTAGCTCCCTGGGTCCTTTTTTTGATTTTTTAAAAGTATTACCAGTCATGACTTGTGCTTTGTTTTCCTCATTTTTGTTTACTTTATTCTAGGAAATCATTTTCTCAAGAGTGTAGTATATATAATGAGAGAGAAGAAAATAAATCTTACATGGAAAATAGTAACCACTATATCAATCCAGCTATAAAAATTTAACATCAACAGTGACTACTTGGGTTTGGACTTTGTGCTTTTGATATGCTGTAAGAAGAGAAGCACTTTATAAATCTCTGGTACTTCTCTGCCAAGTCCATAATGTAAATTAAAGTAAGAGAAAAAAAAAAAAAACAGAAAACAAATCCCAGTAAGGAAAGTGTCTAGCTATCCAGTTGTTTTCTAAATCAAATTGATCTTGAATCCTACCACAGCCTAATATGTACTTACAGAGACATGAAAACTTCATGAAGCATGATATATTGGATAAGACATTGAAATACAGAACAGAGCCAGGGGGTGGTGGTGCATGCCTTTAATCCTAGCACTTGGGAGGCAGAGGCAGGCAGATTTCTGAGTTCGAGGCCAGCCTGGTCTACAGAGTGAGTTCCAGGACAGCCGGGGTTACAGAGAAACCATGTCTCGAAAAACCAAAAAAAAAAAAAAAAAAAAAAAAAAAAAAAAAAAAAAAAAAAAAAAAGTACAGAACAGATTGTCAAGAACATTTAAGGTAATCTAAATAAAGTATTAGCTTCATTAATAATTTATTGATAATATATTTTCTACTTATTGCTATGTAAGATGTTTAGAATAGTAGAAATGGTTTTATTTCAGAATTAAGTATTTTCAAACTTCGTCAATATAAAATAATTTTAAAGTAAATGTGCTATTTAAATTGGAAATATATCAATAGAATTAATGATAATTCAAAACCCTCAAATATAAGTGAATAGAAACTTTACATTCAAATTTCTACTTGGCAATAATTTTACCATTGAATGTTTAAATATGGATTCAATGTCTTCAAATTATAAGTAAAATTATTCTAAAGGCAGAAGAGGTAGATAAATATAAATAATTTATGCAAATGTTATTTAAATTATAATAAAGCTAGTTATCCAAAAATCTGTCATTAAGGTAAAATTGGAAAAAGAATTATCCTGCACACATTTTAGTGATTTTTAATGACTTTCTTTATATAAATAGTGCCACAGAACTTTACATTTTCTGTCTTAGCTAACTCAAGTTATTGCTGTGGAGAAAAACTCAGAGTACTAGGATGACAATTGTGTTAAGTGGTCTTAATGGATCCTATTCCTGAAGTAGGTTGGGATTAATAAGGAACTACCATAGCTTCACTAAACCTAAATCTCAGTAGTTGAAACTAATATTTTCTAAATCATTTATGGTGATTGTAATTTTCAGACAAACCAAGCATGCCTGTCATCTATTGAACCCTGTGAAAGAGGTGAAATAAATGTTCACTTATAGCTGAGTTCTATGTTCGTGAGTGTTCTATGAAGTACCTGAAGCAAGAGGTACATTAAGTTAATATGAACTTCTGTGTCCATACAGCATATGTTTTTTTCTCTGTATTGTGCCTTGTATACTGCTTATTCATTCTCTGCTATAACCAAATTTCTTTTGTTTATACACCATACTGCTCATCACTGCACCTTGCAAATCTGACTAAGAGTGGGAAGAAATGAAGAAAAAGTCAACAGAGAGTACAGAGAGTCTGTTTTACCATTTAAACTTTGTCTGAATGGCACCAACAATGCAACAAACCATACCACTAGCAAGTTTATTGTGTGCAGTACAGAGGAAATGAACTTAACAAGTACTTAGTGAGCAATAGTAGGTCTTGTGGAGTGAGAAGTCTTAGCTGTAAGCATCTAGGGGAGGTTGACGAAGTGACCAGTTTATGCACACACCAGTCAACTGATTGTGAAAACACCAAACTGCGAACACTATCAATATTCACTCTCCAACTAGAAGAATACCTTGGTATCCCTCTGTGTATTACCTTGGATGGAGATAAGTGTGAGGATTTTCTAAATTCCTGTGGACCTGAAGCATTGTATCCTGACATTGCTGTGTCCATGTCAACAATATACACTCAGTACTTCATCCACTCCTTTCACATTCACTAAAGATGTCCTAGGCAGCCCACAATTTATCAGCACTATCCATACATTTTTAAAGATACTAACTTTTCAGAAAACTCCAATTTGTGTTCTCAAGGCTTCTACTACTTACTCTCATGTTTGCTTTCATTTAAGAGACTATCTTACATCATTTTTTCTTTTATTTTTCTCTCACACATTACATCTCAACTATAATTTCCCCTCTCTCCACTCCTCCCAGTCTCTCCCTTACTTCCACTCCATCCCAGATCCATTTATCATTCATTTACCTTCAGAACAGAGTAAGACCTCTCCAGGGTATCAAGCATACATGGCCTAACAAGACACAATTAACACTGGACACAAACTCTATCTAGTTTGGATAGGGGAGCTGAGTAGGAGAAAAGGGTCCCAAGCACAGGCAAAGGAGTCAATCACACCCTCATTCTCACTGCTGAAATGCCAGCCTGCACAATCCTAAGTTAAATGCAGAGAACCTGGATCAGACACATGCAGGGTCCGTGTTTGTAGCCTCAGTCTCTGTTAGCCTCTATAAGCTCTGTGTAGTTGATTCTGAATGCCTTCTCCTGGTCATCTACTCTCTGCCTCCTATAGCCTTTCTTCTCCTGTCTTCTGTGGGATTTCCCCTGGCTTTGCCTAATGTTTGGATGTGGGTCTCTGTGTCTGCTCCCATCAGTTGCTGGATAATGCCTCTAATGCCTCTCTGATGACAACTGGGATACGTATTGATCTATCAGTAAAGTAGAATTTCATTATAAATTATGTCATTGATTTTTTTTCCCAGTCATGATTGGTTTTATCCTAGATCTTTTGGACTGTTCTGAATCTGAATCCTGGTTTTTATATGCTCTAGTTTGACCTGGGTTTGATCTTTTGATGAAATAACATAAAGTGTGTTGATAAAGTGTGAAAATGTTGATTTCATCATTGTCCTCATCAAACAGAAAAGATTCAAATAGGTCATCTAAATTCTTGAACTGAGTGATCTAACTTAATATAATAAATTGGGCTTATGCTATGTTTAAACAATCCTCTGCAAAATTCATGTGGTGACTTCCACACTGCTAGTTGCTCTGATATATGGGATTTGACCTATCATTCTTAAAGATCCTCTAGTTCCTTGTAAGAGCTATTTGAGTTTCTGCTGGAAAAATCCTTAAAAGTCAGAAGTTCTTAGACTACTGCTATAATATAGGAGAACGATTTGGCTGACTATTTTATTTTAATATTATTGAAGTTTTTGAACTTTTTCTTAAAGCAAACTATGTTGATCAATATTTGTTTGAAATTAGTTGAAAACAAAATGGCAATAGATTTTGTATTTTAACACAAGTCTATGAAAAGTCAAATGCTTTTCAAAAGAAATGCAATGGTGGTAATCAACTCAGCTTGTGTTTGAGATCCTAATATTTTATAAAGTACTGACAGACTACACTAGATTAGGATTTACATGAGTGTCGTGCCAACCCTCGACCAGCAAGAATGATGCAACGCTCGGACTCTTCTTCAGGCAGTTTATTCCAGACTCCTTTACAATCTTCTAACTCCTTGAACAACAATCTTCTGACCTCTTGAACAACAATCTTCTGACTCCTTGAACCACAATCTTCTGACCCCAGGAGGAGCTGCCCCAAGGCTAAATACCCTAGGACGACCAACTCCAGTGGGACACGTAGTGCTCTCTGATTGGTTCACTCACGCAGAAGCGAGCCAATGAAGAATGCCCTAGCCAAATAAGGACTTGTTTTTCTCTTGTTTTTCTTGGAGAGCACTTGCTGTAGGGCTAGTGGAAAGCGGAAGCCGGTGTCATCTCTTGGGTGTGGCATCACAGCTCTCTACACATGAGGTCTCTAGCATAGATATTTCCCATGTTAACATCCATAAATCCTTGAATAAAGTAAAAGGAAACAAAATATGTAAACATTTTAAGACAGGAAGGAGAGGGAGAAGCGGGGAAGAATTACAAAGGGTAGGGAAATTGAACAACTTTGTGTAGCAGTGGGGGATGGTTAGCTGGGAGTAGCTGCTAGAAAGTCCCAGATTCGAGAGGAGAAAGAGGTTCCCAGTACCCAACAGGGATGACATTAGCCAAAATACCAAAGAAAGGGGAGAGAGAACCTGTTGAAACCACATCCAGAGGTTATGCACTGCCTCCAGCTGAGGGAGGTGGCCACCCATCCTATTCAAAAAATTGAATCCAGAATTGTTCCTGTGTAAAGGAAATGCAGGGACAAAGAGTGGAGCAAAGATTGAAGCAAAGGTCATCCAGAGACTGCCCATCTAGGGATCTATCCCATTTGCAGACACCAAACTCTGACATTATTGTTGATGCCAAGAAGTGCTTGCTGACAAGAGCCTGGTATAGTTGTCCCCTGAGAGACTCTGATAGTGCCTAACCAATACAGATGCAGATGCTCACAGCCAACCATTGAACTGAGCATGGGTATGCCAATGGAAAAATTAGGGGAACGACTGAAGGAGCTAAAGAGGTTTGCAACCTCATAGGAGGAACAACCATATCAACTAACTGGACCACTCAGGGCTCCCAGGGATTAAACTACCAACCAAAGAGTACACATGGAGGGACCCATGGCTCCAGCTGCATATGTAGCAGAGGATGGCCTTATCTGGCATCAATGGGAGAGAAGGCTGTAGTCCTGTGGAAGTTCTATGCCCCCAGTGTAGGGAGATGCTAGGGAGGAGAAGTGGAAGTGGGTGGGTGGATGATGTAGCATCCTCATAGAAGCAGGAGGAGGGGGATGAGATAGTTGGTTTGCAGAGAGAAACCTGGGAAGGAGTACAGCATTTGAAATGTAAATAAGCATAAATAAAATAACAAAAAAATTCATAATAAAGCAAAGTATCAAATGCAATTTATTCACCATTAGCCTGCATTTACATGATTGATTTTAGAATTGCATTCCACAGTTTTATTATATAGAATTTTGATATTCATATAGAAACTTTAAAATTACAAATATTTAAATTTAAAATTATAAAGATTGTTAAAATTTTTCAAAATAGGTATAATGTAAAATTATATTTTATTAGTCTTTACTCATACATTTTACAACAATTATTATGTTTAATTTAACAACATAAATTAAACCAAGGATAACTAGTTCATTTGACTTTATGTAATTCTCAAAAATACATTGAAATTTCTTAGTTTAGAAGATTCATATAGAAAAATCAAATCTATTTATTACTCATAGATAATGCTATGATAATTTATTTGACATGTTCTATGTATTTATACATGTGACTTTGTTTTGCATTTGAGTAATCATCTGTTTAACATTTTCAGACTCATGTGAGTTTAAATTTTAGTTCATTTTTTTCTTATTGTTATTTCTTGTTTCAGTAATTAAGAATCATGTAAGTCCATTGATGCTTGATGTTCAGGGATCTACTATCAGATTAAAATTACATAGTTTTATAATTAGTATTAATTTTAAACAGCATCTTATTAATACTCTGAGTTTATCAGCAAAGAAATTTTCTGGTATACCTGACTTTTTCTTCTTAATTGTTTCTTTTTGAAACATCTTTTTAATTAAAATGTAATTATGTCATTTTTTTATTTTCCTTTTCCTTCCAGTGCTTCACATGGCCCCTGCTTCCTAGATTCCCTTCTAAAATTGATGTTTTCTTTTTAATTTTTTTATGCACAGTCATGCAGACACACAAACACACACAAAAACACACTCCCAGACTGACAGACAGAAACATCCCCTTGCGTACATGCACATACACACACACTCACACACTCACACTCAGACACTTGCAGACACATACACTGACATGCATAAACACATTTGCACTTACATGCACAGATATGTGAAGTGAGGAGGACAATGCAGAGTTAGAAATCAGAATTCCTCAGGGTAATTGAAGTATCAAAGAGAACTCAAGCTGAAATGCAGATGAGGATGCAATTGAAAAGCTCAGTTGCTTGTGAACATGTATTCTTTGCATTTATGCTGTCTTGATAAATCTTTTGCAAATCTCATTTTCTAACATTTCTAACCAACAAATGCTTGTATTATAAATGTGTAGGTGTTTAGTACACACAAAGATCTCTATAAATTCTCCTTTATGTCTTAAGGAAGTTATTCGGCCAACTATGGAGCTTCCCATTTAAGAATAAGAATTTAATTTAATTAAATTTTAACTTTACTATAAAATATTTTTAAAGAATTTAGTACACCAGTACAATATTCACTTTCTTCTATCCTCCATCCAACTTTTCATATTTTCTACAACTCCCTCTTGAACTCATGATTCATTCTTATATAATTATTATTGATTTTCTATCTATCTATCTATCTATCTATCTATCTATCTATCTATCATCTATCTATCTATCTACATTGTTTGTGTGTTTGTGTGTGTCTGTGTGCTTACATATATGTGAATATGCTTAAAACCTTCTAAGTATACCTACTTTCACTTACTTAAATTTCAGGTGTTATCCCTGAGAAAAACCTTATCTCTATCTTTCCCTAGCCATTGACTACCTGTAACTCTTCTCCTAGAACTGAAGGGTATTTTTTGTTTTTTTGTTTGTTTTTTGTTTGTATTGATGATTTTGTTTACATTTCAAGTATTATCCCCCTTCCTTGTTTCCTCTTTGAAAACCACCCATCCTACCCCTCTCCCACTTGTATCCATGAGGGTACTCCCCCTCACACCCACCCATTCCCATTTCACTGCTGTGGCATTTCCCTACACTGGGGAATAGAGCCTTCATAGGACCAAGGGCCTCTCTTCTCACTGATGCCAGACAATGCCATCCTCTACTACATATGTGGCTGAAGCCATAGGTGCCTTTATGTGTACTCTTTGGTTGGTGGATTAGTCCCTGAGAGCTCTGAGGTGTCTGGTTAGTTGATATTGTTGCTTCAGTTTTGGGGTCGCATATCCCTTTAGCTCCTTCAGTCCTTCCCCTAACTCCTCCAGTGGGGTTCCCTTTGCTCAGTCCAATGTTTGGCTGCAAGCATCTGCATCTGTATCAGTAAGGCTCTGGCCAAGCCTCTCAGGAAGCATCATATCAGTCTCCTGTCAGTAAGCACTTCTTGGCATCAGCAATAATGTCTGGATTTGGTGGGTGCATATGGGGATGGATCTCAGGTGGGGCAGTCTGTGGATGGCCCTTCCCTCAGTCTCTGCTCCATTCTTTGTCCCTGTATTTCCTTTACACAGGAGCAATTCTGGGTTAAAATTTTGAGAAGGGTGGATGACCTTATCCCTCAAACAGGGGCAGTGCCTAACCTCTGGATATGGTCTCTACAGATTCTCTCTCACATTTGAAGGGTATTTCAACCAATGTTATCCCCATTGGGTCCTGGGAGCCTCTTGTTTTCTTGGTGTCTGTGACTTTCTTTTGGTTACCCCCAGGACTCCATAACCCTTTCCTACACATCATCTCAATTTCCTGACGCTCTGTACATCTCCCCTGTCTCCTTCCACACGTGATCCTGCCCCCCTTTTCTTCCTCTCCCTTTCCTTCTTCTTCCCAAGTCCTGTCCACCCTCCACCTCTCATGATTATTTTGTTCCCCCTTCTAAGTAAGACTGAGGCATCCGACTTCAGTCTTCCTTCTTCTTGATCTACATATTGTCTGTAAGCTGTATCATGGGTTTTTCTAATATCCACTTTTCAGTGAGTACGTATCACATGTGTTCTTTTGTGACTGTGTTACCTCACTCAGAATGTTTACTAGTTCCATCCATTTGCCTGAGAATTTCATGAAGTCATTGTTTTTAATGGATGAGTAGTACTCTGTTGTGTCAATGTACCACAATTTCTGTATCCATTCCTCTGTTGAGTGAAATCTGGGTTGTTTCTAGCATCTGGCTATTATAAATAAGACTTCTATGAACATAATAGAAAGGAAAAATCCAGAACCACACTAGTAAACCAACTGGAGGTGCCATTGTGTAGACTTTTTTAGTTGAATGTAGTACTGAGAGCTAAAGTTAGCACCTTTTGCATGTTATATGGATGACAATGACTTTCATCAGGTGTCCAGTTCTTATAATCATTCCTCTTCCTTTTCAGTGATGTTACCTGAGTTTTAAGATACACACCTCTTGGAGTTGTGCTTGACATAATTATTTATTCTCTACATTATGCACAGATATTGATTTCTGTAACAGATTCCAGCTGCTCCAACTACAAGCTTCTTTGATGAGAGTTAAAAGCTACATGAGTAGTGTATATAAAAGTAAACAGAATAATATTACAAACTATTTTAATTTAGGTTATTAACAATAATAGGCTCTCTCAGTCTATGACTTCTGTAGGCAAAAATATTTTGATACATTAATAGTATCAGGAATAAATTCATCCCTACTAAGTGGGGCTTAAGCCCAATTAGACAGCTGTTGATTTCTCCCAAGATATGTTATTTACCCACAAGAAATTGTGTACTTTAGCTATCATACAGGTTTGGTCTTTGTCATAGTTTTCAGGTTTGAATGATGTGTAAGAATGTTGCTTACTTTTTACCTGTATCATGTTGCATAGCAACCTGCAATTCTTTGTGAATTAATCCTCAAGGAGGAGGCTCCCATATAAAATTGAGGTTGATTCCTCCAAGCTTTGTATCTGAATTGTGTGATGTCTATAGCAATAGTGTCTTACTGTCAGTTTCTGGGATGCATGTAAGGACAATGTCAATAGCTTAATAAAAGATTTTAATCAGAACATAATCACAACCTAAAGTTGGTAGAGTTGGTTATCATTTTGTTATTACTATGACTGTTATGTTCAGTGCCATGCCTTGTACTTATATACTGTATTGATATTCTCAAGATGTCTTGTTCTTACTGATTTCAAGCTGTCTTCTGCTAATACACAGAAAAGTGACAAAATGTATAAAATCATCCATAACCACACCATTATACCAACTCATGGTGCCATTTACCACATTTTTGTATATTGTATAACTTCTTTTTATTATTTAAGAAAATTCTCCTTAAGTGAAATTGTCTGGAAGCCTCATAGAAAGTTTTGATGAATGCTTTTTTATATAATCCTTTATATTTGTATACATGTGTAGTGTCTGGATTTTTCTTCATCAGATAATGTGTTGTTCATTTTCTTCTCATTTAGTATTATTTCTGACCTAGCCTCTTCTTGTTCATCATAATGACAAATAGAATATTAAGCTATAGATTACTTCAAGCAATAAAATTTGAATAGAAAGTTTATGTGTAAATTGGAACTGTAAAGATACTAGATATGATCATGTAGAATATAGAAGAATAGTTTCTCTTGCCTTGTGAAGCACAGAAGGTAGCAGCAATAATACATTTGCTATTTGTCCATATTTACTTATGCTACCTCAAGACTGCTTTATTGTTCATGGGTTAGGATAAATTCTTTTCACAGCAATATTGCTACTTAGTATTTATATGAAAGTAAAAGTATCAACTGTAGACGTAGAAGGGTAAGTGTTTTATCATTCACAATTTAAACATTAGTGCTTATGTGTTCCGATGATTTCCACTTTACTTTTATTTCACACATACATTGTTTTTGCTCATAAAATAAAATGTGCAACCACTACATGATAATAAAACTACTTTAAAGTCATGAGATTTCTGCTCCATACTGAATCTGTGTAATTGTTAATATATCTTTCATCATATCAGAGTTTCAGAAATTCAGTTTTTTACCCTATCTTAGTTAGGGTTTCTATTGCTGTAAGGAAACACTGTGATCAAAAAGCAAATTGGATCTGAAAAGTTATATTTGGTTTACACTTCCATATCACTGTTTGTCATCAAAGGAAGTCAGGACAGTAGCTCAAACAGGGCAGGAACCTTGAAGCAGGAGCTGGTGCAGAGGGTGTGGAGAGGCTCTGCTTACTGAGTTGCTTCTCACAGCTTAAACAGCCTGCTTCTTTCTTTTAAATTTGCATAAAATTTCAAATTTAATAACATGCTTTCAAATTTTCTTTTCTTCTTTTTTATTTGTTCTTTAACCTTTTTTAGATCTAGTTCAAGGGGAGGCCTCAAGTCCTGACACTATTACTGATGCTATGGTGTGCTTATAGACAGGGGTCTGTCATGACTGTCCCCCCCACCCACAAAAGACCCAACAAGCAGCTGAAAGAGTCAGATTCAGATATTTACATTCAAACAAAGGACAGAAGGACAGAAGCTTCTGACCCATGTAGTTGAATTAGGGAACAGCCTGCTTCTTATAGAACCCCTCACCACCAGTCCAGAAATGACAAAAATAATGGGCTAAGTAAGCACTTGAGCATGTCAGCCTTTCACAGTGAAAATATCCTACAGGCTTTCTTACAGCCTGATCGTATGAAGACATTTTAGATACCTTTAATTTGAGTCAAGTTGATAGAAATCTATCCAGCACATATCTCAACCCACAATTCCACTCACAAGCATTATTATTTTTCTCTTTATCTTTTACACCCTTTCCAATTCTTATATAATTTTTCCTATGCTCTTAAAATTTCAATTTTTCTAAATGTTTACACTTATAAACAGAAGGAAGGGCATTTTCTCAGCAATCACTGATATTTCCTCAAAGAATTTTTTTTATATAATCTCAAATCCTTAAAATAGGTAAATAGAAATTATTCTAGTTGATGTTAAAGTCATAACAAATGTTTATGGTACTGGCTTAACTACATGTGTTTTTCTAATTAAGTTTGTTTTCAAGAAGCATATTGCAGCTGCCCAAGAACAGATCAAGAGTGGATCTTTACGGAATCAGTAAGTATATCTGTCATATTTGTATTACGTGCTTTCTTTCAAATGTAGAGAGACCAACAGAGAGACAGAGACAGAGAGACAGAGATACACACACACATACACACACACACTCACATACACACACAGAGAGAGAAAGAGAGAGAGAGACAGAGACAGAGAGACAGAGACCTACACACACACACATACATAAACATAAACATACACACACACACACACACACACACACACACACACAGAGACAGAGACAGAGAGAGAGAGGTATAAGGATGTTATTTGGAAGAAGGACTTTTAGAAACAGAGAAGTAGGGTCAAGAAAGATGAATGGAGCTGAATATGAGTGAAGCACATTCATTAATGTGAAAATTAAACTCATTATTTTCTACATTGAGAAATTACAATAATATTAAAATATTAAATATTAAAAATATTAAAAAAATAAAAATCTTAGGAAAACATGTTTGAAAAAATGAGTTCAAAATGAGAATATCAGTGAAGTCAAATTTAGAACGGTGACCTATCTCTTCTGGACAATTTAGTTAGTAAAGAAATTGTCTTTCTTCTTGTGCAGAGTTTTGAGGAGCCAATGTTCTACTGTCTATTGGAAATCCCTCTCTATCTTTGGATTGGTTTGGACAGTGTGTGTGTGCATGTGTGTGTGTGTGTGTGTGTGTGTGTGTGTGTGTGTATGTGTGTGTGTTTACTTTTGCATATACATGTATGTTATATTGTGTTTAAAATATTTACTGGTTCATAGGTGAATATAACAAAGAACTTTCTAAATGTAATATAAGCTGCTAATATTCAACAAGCTTATTCTGTTTCAAAATGTGCTTATAGTTAGTATTATTATTAATTCACATTGGCTATTTTGTGATAATAATGTTCCCCAGATCAGAAATCAAACATCATTATTTAATTCCTTCTCTTTTTGACTCTGCATCCAGTCTATCACATGCTCATTCAAGTCTACCTTCGAACCATGACTCAAATTACCTCTCTTTTCCTATCTTTCATTGTCCTTTCTCACAGGCTAACATCATTTATCTCTGTCCTAAACTACCTCACATTATGAATATGTAAATGCTTTGGATTTCTCTTTTCAACTGTATTCATTTTATGGAATGAAGTATCATCTTTCAGCAGTCAACAAAAATCTTAACTAGTTACTTCACAAAGCTAAAACTATTAGCAATGTGCAATATTTTTAGAGTGAATTAAAATTCTTCATATAATAAAGCAATTAGTAATGTGCAGTAAAACTAACTGGAATTAATCATTATATATACACCATACTTAACAAGGAAAAGGCATCTTAACCATTATGTATGATTCTGCACTGATTCAGAATAGTTGCAGGCATTTTATGATGAATTACAAAGCCTAGGACACACATGTTTACCTTCTTAGTTTGTCTAACTTACTGTGCCTTAACATATTAAAATATAGTCTAATTAATAGCTCTTTACATGTCTAGTAGTCCATTACACATTCAAAATAAGCCATAAAATACTATTGTTATTACCTAACACCTAAAAATTAAAATATAAGTGCTTAGATTAAATTGACCCTGAAAGTCTCAGCTCATAAACTTATCTTCTCCACAATACCAGTATCTTCTCTCAATTCTGACCTTGGATTTATTAAAGAAAATTAGCCAGGAGACAATTACTGAAAAATTGAATGTTCCAAGAAGCTAGTA
>JADRCC010574857.1:15077-36808 GCA_019843855.1 Hylomyscus alleni | reverse complement strand
TAAGGTCTTGATCCTGAAAGCTATAAGATATGCAAAGTATATCTAACCATGTACAGAAGTTGACAGGTAAGAAACTGACTGCCTGAGTGATTTGACTATCTGTTCCTTAGAATATATAAATCCACTGCTCCTACACAATCCTCTTTCAATGACAGGGTAAAGAGACTTTATTTCTCTGTGCCCTTAGATTTTTTTTAGGCAGAAATTATTGTAGCAGTAATCACAGCGCTGAAGTTTATTTATAGATGTGTGGTTCCCCACTATACTTCAGAAACCATGCCTGAATTTCCTCTGTTTTAGAGATAACTTGGCAAGATGTGTGTGAAAGGTAGGTGTTTCAAAAGCTTTGATGAATGAGTAAGTGGAATTCCAAGTAGAGACTGGTTTTGTTTTGTGATTTGACTTTTTAAAGTAAGGCATCCAGAGCTGATTGAGTTTTCAGTAAGCCTTTTGCAAGTTATTAACAAATGAATTTTAGATAACTTCTAGGGAGTGGCTACAACAACAGGTAACCGAGAACAAAGCCATACACTGGGGAAAGAAATCAATACAAAGAGGAAAAAAATGCCTCACAGAGGGAGAAAGCCTCACAGAAAGAGAGGAGGCTTCAGAGAGGGAGAAGGCCTCAAACAGAGGGGGTAAGACTCACAGAAAGTAAGAAGGCTTCAGAGTGAGGAGGAAGGGTTCACAGAGAGGAAGAAGACCTAACAAACAAGCCACCCAGCTCACAGATGGAGAAGTCCTCACCTAGAAGGATAAGGTCTCACAGAGAGGAAGAAGGCTGTCTTAGTCAGGGTATCTATTCCTGCACAAACTTCATGACCAAAAAGTAAGTTGGGGAGGAAAGGGTTTATTTAGCTTACTTCCACATTGCTGTTGATCTCCAGAGGAAATCAGGACTGAAACTCAAGCAGGTCAGGAAGCAGGAGCTGACACAGAGGCCATGGAGAGATGTTTCTTACTGGCTTGCTTTCCCTGGCTTGCTCAGCCTGCTCTCTTATAGAACCCAAGACTTCCAGCCCAGGGATGGCACCACCCACAAGGGGCCCTACCCCCTTGATCATTAATTGAGAAAATGCCCCACAGCTGGGTCTCATGGAGGCACTTCCTCAATTGAAGCTCCCTTCTCTGTGATAACTCCAGCCTATGTCAAGTTGACACACAAAACCAGCCAGTACAATTGACCCCTTGTCAACTTGACACACGAACACATCACTATTAAGCCTCAACCCTTATTTTCTTATTCATCCCCAAGATCTAAAGTCCCACAGTCTTTACATATTAAAAGTTCAATCAATTTAAAATGTCCAATATCTTTTAAAATTCCAAGGCTCTTAACTGTGGGCTCCACTAAAATACATTCTTCCTTCAAGAGGGAAAAATATCAGGGCACAGTCAGAATCAAAAGCAAAACCAATGTCTGGGATCCAACTCACAATCTTCTGGGCTCCTCTAAGGGCTTTGGTCACTTCTCCAGCTCTGCCCTTTGTAGCACACATCTTGTCTTCTGGGCTCCAGATGCCTGTACTCCACTGCTGCTGTAGTCCTTGGTGGTCATTGCATGGTACTGACATTTCCAAAACATTGCAGTCTTCTGCTGTAACTAGGCTTCACCAAATTGCCTCTCATAGGCTCTCTTCATGGTTCTAAGTCTCAACTTCTTTGCATGAGCCCTTCAGTCCTGGGCTATCAATTGCAACTGAGGCTGCACATTCACCAATGGCCTTCCATGGCCTCTCACTGTGCTGAGCCTCAGCTGCTTTTCATGACTCCTTCATACCTTCAAAAGCAGTACCACCCCGGTGACTCTTATACATTACCAAGTCCTGCTGCAGCACAAGATACAAACCTGTCTATCTCTGGAACACAGCCCCTCTGCTCTCAAAGAATACTTCCCAGAAGTATTTTTTGATGCTCGTCTCTTCTTAATCACTGCTAATTTCTTAGCTCCAGCTAATCAGCATCAATAGTCCCAGTAATTCGAAGTTTTCCCTTTAGTAGTTCTGGTATCTTGTTAATCACAGCTGATTCTTCAGCCCCCGCTAACCAAAACCACAGAATCTTCACAATCAAAATAGCAATGGCCCTGATAGTGCCTTTAATCTTCCCTCTGAAATTTCACAAGCCAGGCCTCCATCCTCTGCACTGTTCTCAACATTATCTTCCAAGCTCCTACACAACATCTCATAGAGCTCTTAACAACCAATGGCTCTTCTAGCTCAAAGTTCCAAAGTCCTTCCATAGTCCTCCCCAAAACCCGGTCAGGTTGTCACAGGAATACCCCACTATACTAGTACCAATTTGTCTTTGTCAGGGTTTCTATTTCTGCACAAACATCATGACCAAGATGCAAGTTGGGGAGGAAAGGGTTTATTCATCTTACTTCCACATTGCTGTTGATCACCAGAGGAAATCAGGACTGGAACTCAGGCAGGTCAGGAAGCAGGAGCTGACGCAGAGGCCATGGAGAGATGTTTCTTACTGGCTTGCTTTCCCTGGCTTGCTCAATCTGTTCTCTTATAGAACCCAAGACTTCCAACCCAGGGATGGCACCACCCACAAGGGGCCCTACCCCCTTGATCACTAATTGAGAAAATGCCCCACAGCCAGGGAGGCATTTCCCCAACTGAAGCTCCCTTCTCTGTGATAACTCCAGCCTGTGTCAAGTTGACACACAAAACCAACCAATACAAAGGCTTCCCAGAGAGAAGGGAGACCTCAAAGAAAGGAAGAAGACCTCCCAGAGAGGAAGACTTCCCAGAGAGGGAAAAAGGCCTCACAGAGTGGAGAACTCAAAGTGAGGGGGGAAGACCTCACAAAGGGAAAAGGCCTCATAGAAAGAAGGGGCCTCACAGTGAGCAGAAAGGGCTCACAGAGGGGAAGAAAGCCTCTCAGAGGGAGAAGGCCTCAGAGCAGGAGAAGGAGAAAGATGTCTTCTATTTCCTATCACCACTGTTGTGCAGATAAGAGATTAAGCATGCCCTGTTTTACTAAGATGAAGAAAGTGACATCTGAGACATTACCAAAGATGTTTCCCTGGTTTTCCTAACTTATTCTTCACCGAGGCCCTAAAAACTAGAAAGCTTAAAAAGTCTGATTCAGAACAGGCACCAGGGCCTGCAGAAATTTCTCCTGGGTAGCTCCTCTTAGCGGCAGGACCAGGATGGCAGGAGTCAGCCCCTACTCACCTAAGCACCCTGTAGAATCCACGGAAAGCATCTGAACTGTATAGCTCCAGCTCTGGCCTGGGTGTCTGGATTGACCATTCAGTGCCAGGAAGTGTAACTGGAGCTGGTTCAGAAAACAGTCCTGTCAAAACTGGTGTAAAGTTCATGCCGAGGGCAGATGACAGCAGGTAGGAGAGCGGATGGTGAGGATGTTTACATGCCCCACATGTTTGGCATAGCAGACACCCTCTGGTCTCTTAAACTTGGCAGGGAAGAAAGAATACCTTGGCTAAGATAACTCTGAATCGGCACGTATTCTTGGTATTGATGTACTTTGGTCTGGGTGGGAACGACAGGCATCTTTTGTCCAAGTCTGGCAGGTACACAAGAGAAGACGCTGCCTCAATACAGTGCAACCACTGACATCCCAGACACCCATAAGCCCCTAAGTAATACAAATGCCCTTCTTGCCTTTGATCCACAATTATTCATAAAAAAATATCCAATATGCTGAAATGCTGTGTGATTTATGAAGCAGCTGCGCTCCAAATACTCTTAAATCCTCCCATCTCTTGTGGAAAAGGAAAAGGGAGGTAAACCAGCTTGTATAAGAAGCAAGTAAGGCCGCCAAAGTCAGCGCACTGAGCATCAAGATAAGTCAGAGCTGCAAAAGGCAGGACCGAGTCCAAGACAAAGCCGATCAAGGGGAGTTGAGAATAAAACGCCAGAGATAACAAGTGTGCCCTGAGTTCAAAAGAACAGAAGAAGAAAAGAATCTTTAATATATCTAGCACATGTCACTTGATTATTGGGTAAAATGTTCTGTCTCTGGGATTTTTTTTTTAAAAAAGGAATTGCTTCATTTATTGTGAAGTACTGTCAAAAACCAGCTAGCAGATGATCTAACTGGTGAGGATCTCCCGTGAGGCAGTGAAGCAGGGAGGTTCCCGTATCTACATAGACACATTGGAAACATGCTACAGGATTCTTTCTGCTCCCTCTCGAACAAGGTGTAGTCTCAGGATTAAATGGACAGCCAATTCCGTAAATTAAAACATGGGCTTTGTGTGTAGAAAAAAGGAAAGGCACTTGGAGAAAACAGGCTGGCTTGAGTACCAAGCGAACTAGTTACTGATTTAGTATTAAAAGGCATTTGATGCTATAGTAACTAAACATGGACAAGGCAAGGTTTAAAATAAAGAAGTTATTTGCGGGTCAGAACTCCATAGTGGTAAGGGAAAATGGCATAAGCAGACAGAAAGAAGAAATGGCTGACCACAAAGGAGGCTGAGGAAGCAAACTGGATATGGTTTGAAGGTATAAACTTTCAGAAACTGCCTACACTGGCTTACTTCCTTTGGCAAGATACCACCTCATAAAGATGAGGTAAACTCATCTAACAGTGTCACCAAATGTAGACTAAACCAGTCTAATACTTGAGCCTCCCGACTATGTTTTTCATTTATGCCACCATACCAGTTAATTGCTATAATCAAAATCTTTCCATCAAGTGACAGAAATAGCAACACACAAATCCTTGGCAATCATAAACAAGTTAAGGTTTTCTATATTTTTGACCTTCAGTGTGATGATCATGTCTTCTATGAGATTATTTTTATACTATGCATTTAAGGGAACATAATAAATCAAATTTTTAGTTTTTAAATCTCATTCTTCAGTTCATTTAAAATGATTTCAAAAATTTACATAGTATACATTTCTTATGATTTGTATTTACCCTAGGCATAAAGGTTAAGCAATAGACAGAATAATAGTTTCTTAAAAATACACAAGTTCAAATTTCTATACCTCATCTGCATGACATTAACTGACAAAGAAAATTAAAGTTCCTTATTGTGGGACCTTACAACAGGGAAATTATCAGCATCTGCTCAATATAATCTCCAGTTCCTTAAGAATGGAAGTAGGGGGCAGAAGAACAGGGTCACGGGAGGAGATGTGGTGGCATAGAAAGAGAGGGTCCAAGTAATGGATGTGAACAATAGCCAGTTCTGATATTGGATAGAGGAGGCATGAAGCAAAGCTGCCCCCAAAAGTTAGAAAATATAAGAAATGATATTCTCCTCCAAATTATTCAAAAACTACCAGTGTAACTCTGCATTTTCTGTATGCTCATGATTTATGTCCAGGGCCGATTCTCCATGGTTAGAGATCCAGGCCATAAGCTTTGACTGTTCACTGATTTAATAATAATTTAGTATCCCATTTATTCTAATCTAAATTCTGCCATGTGACTGGTGACCTCTGCTCACGTATGATGCTTCTGACCTGCTTCATATTCCCAGGCCAATCTCTTTATTTTATAGGGTAGTTTCTTTATTTACATTTCAAATGTTATCCCCTTTGCTAATTCCCTCATCCCCCCCCAAAAAAAACCCCATGATCCCATCCTCTCTACCCCACCTGCTCACCCGCTCCTGCCTGCCTACACTCACATTCCCTACACTGGGGCACAGGTCTTCACAGGACCAAGAGCTTGCTCTCTCATTGATGTCCAACAAGGCTATCCTCTGTTACACATGTGGCTGGAGCCATGGGTCCTTCCATGTGTACTCTTTGATTGGTGGTTTAGTCCCTGGGAGCTCGGGGGAATCTGTTTGGTTGATATTATTGTTCTTCCTATGGGGTTGCAAACCCCTTCAGCTACTTCAATCCTTTCTGTAATAACTACATTGGGGACTCCATGCTCAGTCCAGTGGTTGACTCTGGCAGGACCTCTCAGGAGAAAGAACATCAGGATCCTGTTAGCATGCACTTCTTGGCATCCATAATAGTGACTGTATATGGGGTGCATCCCCAGGTGGGGCAGTCTCTGAATGACCTTTCCTTCAGTCTCCGCTCCACACTTTGTATCCTTATTTGCTCCTGTGAGGACTTTGTTCCCGCTTCTAAGCAGCGCTGAAGCATCCACACTTTGGTCTTCCTTCTTCTTGAGCTTCGTGTGGTCTGTGAATTATATATTGAGTATTCCGAGGTTTGGGCTAATATCCACTTATCAGTGATAAGTGCATACCATGTGTATTCTTTTGTGATTCAGTTACCACACTCAGGATGATATTTTCTAGTTCCATCCATTTGCCCAACAATTTCATGAAGTCATTATTTTTAATACCTGAGTGGTACTCTATTGTGTAAATGTACCACATGTTCTGTATCCATTCCTCTCTTGAGGGACATCTGGGTTCTATCCATCTTCTGGCTATTATGAGTAAGGCTGCTATGAACATAGTGGAGCATGTGTCCTTGGTATTTGTTGGAGCATCTTTTGGGTATATGCCCAGGAGTGGTACAGCTGGGTCCTCAGGTAGTACTATGTCCAACTTTCTGAGGAACAACCAAACTGCCAAATTGATTTCAAAAGTGATTGTACTAGCTTGTAATCCTACAAAAAATAGAGGAGTGTTCCTTTTTCTCCAAATCCTCACTAGCATCTGCTGTCACCTGAGATTTTGATCTAGCCATTCTGACTAGTATGAGGTGGAATCTCAGGGTTGTTTTGATTTGCATTCCCTAATGACTAAGGATGATGAACATTTCTTTGGATGCTCCTTGGCCATTTGGTATTCCTCAATTGAGAATTCTGTGTTTAGCTCAATACCCTATTTTTAATAGGGTTATTTGATTTTCTGGAGCCTAACTTATTGAGTTCTTTGTATATATTGAATATTAGTCCTCTAATAGATGTAGGATTGATAAAGATCTTTTCCCAATCTGTGGGTTGCAGTTTTGTCCTATTGACAGCATCCTTTGCCTTTACAATTTTATGAGGTCCCATTTGTCTATTGTCGATTTTAGAGCATAAACCATTGGTGTTCTGTTCAGGAAAATTTTCCCTGTGCACATGTGTTCCAGTCTTTTCCCTACTTTCTCTTCTAATAGTTTCAGTGTTTCTGATTTTATGTGGAGGTCCTTGATCCACTTGGACTTGAGCTTTGTACAAGGAGATAAGAATGAATCCATTTTCATTCTTCTATATACTGACTCCCAGTTGAACCAGTGCCATTTGTTGAAAATGCAGTTTTTTCCCATTGGATGGTTTTAGCCCCTTTGACAACTATCAATGAGTATAGGTGTGTGGGTTAATTTCTGTTTCTTCAATTCTGTTCCATTCATCTTCCTGCTGTCTCTGTACCAATACCATGCAGTTTTTATCATCATAGCTCTATAATACAGCTTGAAGTCAGGGATGATGATTCCCCCAGAATTTATTTTATTATTGAGGTGGGGAGAGAATGAGAGTGGGATCGCTTCATTTTCTCTCCTTTTAGTTTGATGTTGGCCACTGGTTTGCTGTATATTGCTTTTACTATTTTTAGGTATGGGCCTTCAATTCCTGATCTTTCTAAGACTTTTAACATGTAAGGATGTTGAATTTTGTCAAATTCTCAGCCTCTAATGAGATGATCTTGTGTTTTTTTTTTTCATTGAGTTTTTTAATATATTGGATTGTGTTGATGTATTGAATCAATTTTGCATCCCTGGGATGAAGCCTCCTTGATCATGATAGATGATTGCTTTCATGTGTTTTTGGATTCAGTATGTGAGTATTTTTGCATCTATATTCATAAGGGAAATTGGTCTGAAGTTTTCTTTCTTTGTTAGGTCTTTGTGTCATTTAAGTATCAGAGTAATTTTGACTTCATAGAATGAATTCGGTAGATTACCTTCTGTTTCTATTTTGTGGAATAGTTTGAGGAGTATTGGTATTGGGTCTTCTTTGAAGGTATGATAAAACTCTGCACTAAATCCATCTGGTCCTTATTTTTTTGTTTGTTTTTGTTTTTTTGGTTGGGAGACTATTAATGATTGTTTCTATTTAGTTAGGGGATATGGGATGGTTTAGATCATTTATCTGATCTTGATTTACTTTGGTAATTGGTGTCTGTCTAGAAAATTGTTCATTTCATCCAGATTTTACAGTTTTGTTGAGTATAGGTTTTTGTAGTAGGATCTGACAATTTTTTTCAATTTCCTCAGTTTCTGTTGATATGTTTCCCTTTTCATTTCTGATTTTGTTAATTTTGATACTGTCTCTGTCCCCTTTGGTTAATCTCTTTATCTATCTTGTTGATTTTCTCAAAGAATCAGCTCCTGGTTTTGTTGATTCTTTGCATAGTTCTCTTTGTTTCTACTTGCTTGTTTTCAGCCCTGAGTGTGATTATTTCCTGCCCTCTACTCCTCTTGGGTGTGCTTGCTTCTTTTTGTTCTAGAGCTTTCAGGTGTGCTGCTAAGTGGCTAGTGTATGCTCTCTCCAGGATCTGTTTGTTGGCACTCAGAGCTATAAGTTTTCCTATTAGCACTGCTTTCATTGTGTCCGATAAATGTGGGTATGTTGTGCCTTCATTTTCATTAAATCCTAAAGAGTATTTATTTTCTTTCTTTATTTCTTCCTTGACCAAATTTTCAATGAGTAGAGTGTTGTTCAGCATACATGTATATGTGGGTTTTCTGTTGTTCTTGTTGTGCTTGAAGACCAGCCTTTGTTAGTGGTGGTCTGATAGGATGCATGGGATTATTTCAGTCTTTTTGTATCTGTTGAGGCCTGTTTTGTGACCAATTATATGGTCAATTATGGAGAAGGTATCATGAGATGCTGAGAAGAAGGTATATTCTTTTTTTCTAGGACGAAATTTCCTATAGATATCTGTTAAATCCATTTGGTTCATAAGTTCTGCTAGTTTCACTGTGTCTCTGTTTAGTTTTTGTTTCCATGGTTTTTCCAATGATGATATTTGGGTGTTGAAGTCTCCCACTATTATTGTGTGAGGTGCAATGTGTGCTTTGACCTTTAGTAAAGTTTCTTTTATGAATGTGTGTGCCCTTGCATTTGGAACATAGATGTTCAGAATTGAGAGTTCATCTTCTTAGATTTTTTTTTCCTTTGACCAGAATGAAGTTCCTTCCTTTTTTTTTGTAACTTTTGGTTGAAAGTCAATTTTATATATAGATATATAGATATATAGATATATAGATATATAGATATATAGATTAGATATATAGATATATAGATATATAGATATATAGATATATAGATATATACACACATACACACACATATACATATATACACATATACATATATACACACACATATACATATATATACATATATACATATACATAAAACACATATA
Source organism: Hylomyscus alleni (assembly GCA_019843855.1). NCBI lineage: Eukaryota > Metazoa > Chordata > Mammalia > Rodentia > Muridae > Hylomyscus > Hylomyscus alleni. The sequence continues at coordinate 27,486 of JADRCC010574857.1, read as the reverse complement.
TGTTATATATACGTACATATAACACACATGTACGTATGTGTTATACATACATATGTGTTATATGTATGTATATATAACATATATATGTATATGTACATATATAAAACACATATGTAAGTATATATAACATATATATGTGCATATATGTGCATATATATATATATATATATATATATATATATATATATATATATTAGTATAGCTATTCCAGCTTGCTTCTTGGGACCATTTGCTTGGAAATTTTTTTTCCAGCCCTTTTCTCTGAGGTAGTATCTGTCTTTGTCACTGAGGTACATTTCCTGTATGCATCAAAATGCTGGGTCCTGTTTATGTATCCAGACTGTTAGTCTTTTTATTGGGCAATTGAGTCCACTGATGTTAAAATATACTAAGGAAAAGTGATTGCTGCTTCCTGTTATTTTTGTTGTTAGAGAATTATGTTTGTGTGTCTATCTTCTTTTGGGTTTGTCGAAATGAGATTATTTTCTTGCTTTTTCTAGGGTGTAGTTTCCTTTCTTGTGTTGGAGTTTTCCATCTATTGTCCTTTGTAAGACTGGATTTGTGGAGAGATATTGTGTAAATTTAGTTTTGTCATGGAATATCTTGGGTTCTCCATCTTAGTTAATTGAGAGTTTTACTGGGTATAGTAGCCTGGGCTGGCATTTATGTTATCTTAGGGTCTGTATGACATCTGCCCAGGACCTTCTGACTTTTATAGTCTCTGGTGTTAAGTCTGGTGTAATTCTGATAGGTCTGGTTCATGTTACTGCTTTGAATATTTGTTCTTTATTTTTCCATTTGGATTTTTCATTAATACATGACAGGAGGAATTTCTTTTCTGGTCCAGTCTATTTGGAATCCTGTAGACTTCTTGTATGTTCATGGACATCTCTGTCTTTAGGTTAGGGAAATTTTCTTCTATAATTTTGTTGAAGATATTTACTGGCCATTTAATTTGGGAATTTTCACTCTCTTCTATACCTATTATCCTTAGGTTTCATCTTCTCATTGTGTCCTGGATTTCCTGGATGTTTGGAGTTAGGAGCTTTTAGCATTTTAAATTTTCTTTGACTGTTGTCTATCTTATGTACCTGAGAGTCTCTCTTCTATCTCTTGTATTCTGTTGGTGATGCTTGCGTCTATGACTCTTGATCTCTTTCCTATGTTTTCTATCTCCAGAGTTGTCTCCCTTTGTGATTTCTTTATTGTTCCTATTTCCATTTTTAGATCCTGGGTGGTTTTGTTCAATTCTTTCACCTATTTGGTTGTGTTTTCCTTTAATTCTTTAAGGATTTTTTATGTTTTCTCTATAAGGGCTTCTAGCTGTTTACCTGTGTTCTCCTGTTTTTCTTTAAGGGAGTTATTTATGTCCTTCTTAAGGTCCTCTATCATCATCATGAGAAGTGATTTTAAATCTGAATCTTGTTTTTCCAGTGTGATGGGGTATCAAGACTTGCTGTAGTGGGAGAACTGGGTTCTGATCATGACAAGTAAACTTGGTTTCTGTTGCTTATGTTCAACCAGTTATCTTTAGTGCTACCTGTCCATGCTGTCTCTTACTGGAGCCTGTCCTTCCTGTAATCCTGGTTGTATTAGAACTCCTCAGAGTCTGGGTGTCTCTGTGATCCTGTGATTTTAGGATCCTGTGATCCTGAAATCCTGTGTGTATCAGAGCATCTAGGAGACAAGCTGCCTCTGGGTGCTTTGGGACTGGGTACAAAGCTAAGACCCAAGTTCTGCTCAGGGCACTGGGTCAAACTGGAAGGAACCAGTGCCACTGGCTGGGCAAGGGTTCCCATGTCCCTGGATCCTGGAGGTCCCAGTTACTCCCAGTGTTGAGTAAGATGTTGTAATCTTCTAGCCTGTGATCCTGGGCATGTTAGAGAACCTGGGAGTCTAACATGATATTGTGGGACTGGGTGCAAAGTCAGTTCCCAAGGTCTGCTCAGAGCACCAGCTCAGATCAGACGGACCCCAGGCCAATCTCTTACTAGTTCCATCCCAGAATCCTCTGATAGATATTTCAAATATCTTGCTTTTTATTTCTTACCACAACTACTAACCAATCAGCTTTAATTTGACAAGTGCTGCATCCATACAGAGTAGATTTTCTCTACATTACTGGTGCCTGATGATATCTTCACTTTATTCTACTGAGACCTGAGTCAGATTGCTAACCTACAAAACTTCAAGGAAACTGTAGTTTTTTTTTAAAGTGGAGTAATTTGTTCCAGCAGAAATGGAAAGCAGGTATATTTTCTAAAGATATTTCTGTTTATTTTTTCATTTAGAAAGTGTAATAATCCTAAATGTACAACTGAGAAGTACATTTTTCACTTATTCCTTTCTCTAGAGGTATGAACAATCTTAAGAAATCTCAAGGTGGTCTTGTCTTCTTGTTAGGTATGGAAGATGAAGAAGAAGAAGAAGAAGAAGAAGAAGAAGAAGAAGAAGAAGAAGAAGAAGAAGAAGAAGAGGAAGAGGAAGAGGAAGAGGAAGAGGAAGAGGAAGAGGAAGAGGAAGAGGAAGAGGAAGAAGACGAAGAGGAAGAAGACGAAGAGGAAGAAGACGAAGAGGAAGAAGAAGAGGAAGAAGAGGAAGAAGAAGAGGAAGAAGAAGAGGAAGAAGAAGAGGAAGAAGAAGAGGAAGAAGCAGCAGCATGACAACAACAACAAAATTTGTATATGCTGCTCTCAAGTTGAGCAACCTATGTTCAGACTTCCTCTGAGCTATCTTGTGGATTAGGCCATATCCTTGACCCTTTGGTTTGCCTACTAGTTCAGTTATGATCAGAATTATGACATTTCACTCTTCTGAAAATCCTCCTGTCCTCCTATAAAGTCATCACTCTCACCTGCATGTGTCAAGAACACTACGGAGTCTATACAGCCAGAATCTTGCTCTGCTATTGCTACCTGAGGATAATTTTTCATTTATTGCCACCTGGTCCTTGATTTTTCTGTTCTAACCTGTTCTTGTACATGGAATTGAGGGTCATTATATACTAATGTCCAGATTCTAACTTTGTTTTTCCTTTGAGAGATGCTGAAATCTTTTCTTTCTGCTTTCTTTATTAAGTTACTGTTATTTTATATTTTATTGAAATATAATTTCATATTATATTTACCGGTATAGTGTTGTGATTTTGGTATACATTGTTAAACAATTGTCAATTCCAAACAAGTGAGTTGGAGAGACTCTAGGAGGAGCTTGGGGAGGGGACAATAAACAGAATATATTCTATGAAAAACATCTAATTTTAATGAAAATAAATCAAGATTTAGCTTCATGAAGTTCATAAAAGGCTTCATGATTCTTGAATGATTCAGGTCAAAAATAAATCACAATCTACCTTCATGAAGCTCATGAAAGAATATATATATATATTCACATGGAAGGATGAAAATGTAAAACTAAATAAAAACAAATTGTATCAGAAATTTTTTTAGTTCAACAATTTCAAAAGGTGATAAATAAGATCATTATATAAAGATAAAGGGGGAAATTAAAAGATTAAGGTAATTATAAATACATATCCACTCAACATTTTAATATCTATTTGTTAAATGTATATTTCAAGTAATCATAATGGAGAAATTTTAACACATTAAATTCATAGTGCTTTGATATTATACTTCTAGAGATAGTTATATGATCTAGAGAGAATTTATAAGAAAACATTGGACTTGAAATCACATTTTACACCAACTAGCCTCAACAGAAATGTGTAGAGTACTCCATTAAAAACTAAGATCGATATTTATGTCTTTATTGTTCTAATTAGTGTCTACTTCTGGTTAGATGAAATAAACCCAGTACACATCTCAGATTTTGACTATGAGATATATCAAAAAACAATAACAATAAAATAATAGTCAAATCACCAATGTAAGAATATTTAACATTCAATATGCTACATATATATATATATATATATATATATATACACAATGAAAAAGCAAGCCTACTAACCTATTTATGAATTTTTTCACTTATCATTCTCTAACTTACAGAAAAAATGTTGCCATAATTTTGGTATCCCATAGGTTGCACATTTACTCTAAAGTCATTTTTAGTTATTAATTTATGCATTGAATAGTTAAGATACTTTTATTTTAAAGTAATTTAAATTCATACTCTAATTAATATATATGATTTACAATAAAGATAATAAAATTTTTCCAACCATACTGAAGACTTCTAAAACTTCATTGAATCAATCACACTATTTGTCTTCACCCCTGGCAATAGGCAATACCTGATATCTTGAGCCAAGAGTTTGTTAAATCGTTTTTATGGGATTTGAGGTCACTATTGTCTACTACTATCCTATCTACTAATTAGGTCTGTCTCTCCATATGTATTATCCTATCTACTAATTAGGTCTGTCTCTCCATATGTATTCTGTATGAAAAGTTGATGATTTGCACTTATTTAGCCAGGAAACATAAAGTAATGAAATGGCTAAGTTAAATTACTTGAACCTAAAAGCAGCTGTTTCACGTCACATGAAATTGGTGCATTTTTCAAAATTCAAAAAATGCATCCAATGTTTCTTGAAATACTAAAATTAAGCTGTGGTTATAGTTTAGTGTTAGCCTGCTTAGCATGTGGAAGGCTCTTGTTAAAAATCTCAGGCAGTGACACAAATAATTAGGTAAATAAAATTTATTTATATTACTTGATATATATTTAAACTTACAAACTGAAAATAATATCATAAAAATATAATCATTAATTCATTTCCATCAGTTAATTTTCCCCTCCTTTAAGAATGCCTTAGCTAGGAGGAATGGTATCATGTTGTTAATGCAGGCGGGAACACTTTGAGTTTCTGAAGTTGATGTATACAATTTCAATTGGGAAAGGGGGAGAATCAATTAACTTAACTTAATTAACTAAAAATATGATACTCTTATTATATAGGGACTTGAATCTCACATCATTTCAAGAAAAGACTGACTATTGTTATTAGTCTGTGGACATCCAAAAGCTTTGTAAGAGAGTTGGCACTCAGGAAGGTCCTATAGATAGTGGATGATATGTAACTGACAGTATAAGAGGATAACTAAGTGGGGATCAAGATATTGCTCAGGTGAGCACATGTAAAGGGTGTTTTTATGGTTCAGTGAATATTCCACTTTAGCAAAAACATATATGACACCCACTTGTGTAGCTCTATAGTAATGATCACATAGATGTATTGTTAGAACTTAGAAGATATTTTGGAAAGAAATATAATTTACTCTAATTATTCAAGCGACTCCATGGTAAGTAAAATAGTTCTTATTCACCAAAATTGTGGTAAGAAATAGGAAAATATGTTGATAAATACCTAGATTCAACCTTTAGGATAGTGGCAAGCGCAGATAAGAACTTAGACAATGAATTGTGTTAGGAGGATGGGTTAAGTGGATTAGATATGGTGAGTTAGGAATTTACAGTCATCAGAGAATTAGAAGTGGAATATGTTGTCTGGTATACATGCTAATGTGGAACAGGCCCTAGGGAAGATGCCAAAGGAGATTTTAAAGAGAGACTTTAGAACACAGGGAGGAATGAGCACTAGAACACAGTGAAAGACATATATAAGATAGTCCACCAATGAGGAACAGGAAACAGATAGTACCAAGGAGAGGGAGAGAGAGCAAGAGAAAGAGGGAGGGATGGAGACAAAATGGAGAGAGGGAGAGAGAGAGGGAGGGAGAAAGGGAGAGAAAGAATGGGAGGAATGGTAAGGGAAAGGAAGGATTGAAGGGAGGAAAGAAGGGAGAAGAAGGAAGAAAAGTTATAAATGATAAAAATGAAGACTATGAGCATATGTGTAAAGTCATAGTTTGATGAATATATCTAAGGTTTTCAATATATTTTTATTTTATGTTCTGATTAAATTAAAACATAGTTATTATTTGCATATTGTCCCCTCATGCTCTTCATTCTAATTCCCTCCTATCCCCTCCAATTTTGCTTTTCTTTAATTATTCTGAATATTTTATCACTACAAGCAGCAATTCTAGGAAAGTGTTGAGTTGATACACGTACTAAGAGCCTATGAAGGAAGCTGGAAGGATTGAGTGTAAATGCATATCTTATGAATTTTATATTAGAAAATACATATGAATCAAGAGCCAGGCAGGCTAGTTTAGGCCTGAAAATCCAACATGTAAGAGACAGACTGGAGGATCATCTCAAATTGGAGTTTCAATCTGGGTTGCATAATAAGTTCTGGGCCAGCTACACTTCCCCCCACACACACACACACACTGGAGAGTAAATGGGCAGGTAACATGTAATATAAAAGCTTCCATTCAGAATAGGAAATGCAGTTAAATTATCCGTAATTCCTCATAACAACTCCAACACTACACTACAGATAATTCTTAGCAGTATAACCATACTTGTCTTAGAAGAGAGTAACCATTCTCAGAGTTATTATTGCTGCATGTTCATGCACAGTTGGTTCTATGCAAAGAAAAGGATAGCAACAAACACTGGACTTTGACTACAAAGTTAAAAGTCAATGCTTTACTAAAGTTGTCTGGTCTGACAACTATTCCTTTGAGTTGTCTACTTTTTGGTGGACTTTTCTCCTGTGTGTCTGCCTGCCTGTCTGTCTGCCTGCCTGCATTTTTTTCTCATTCACAGAAACAATGACGATCTTCTATCTCAGAAAAGTCTGTAGTGTGTACTCTAGGAGTTCAAATTTTTATTTTACTTATTTCTATCCCTTTGCAAAACAGCACATTTTAATCTAAAGAATGGGACAAGCATCTAATTTGCAGAAACTTTGCACACATCCACAGAAGTAAACTAAATATGCACCAAGAACTACTTTATGAAGCAATTTCTATACACAGAGATCCTGTGGTTCCACCTCCCCTATTGACTTTCATAAAAATAAAGGGCTAATATCACCAGCGGGCAAATTTTGTAAAATTACTCTCCAAGTGTTTCAACAAAACCTGCCAACACAACTCAAACTCAGACCTCTATACACTTTGCTTTGTGGCAAAGGGCCTCAATGGGACAAGCTGCCAGTCACACAGACGAAAGCCAAATTGTTCAGCAGATTTGAGAAGTGGACAGATGTTCTCCTGGGACAATTGGAGACAGGCACCGCCACATACATTTTCACTTGACGTGTTAACCAATATTCCCAGCCAATTATTTTGAGGCGACCAGCAGTTAATAAATGCAAAGGCAGGAGCTGGACTCATCACTCATAGCTCCCACACAGCTCCAAACTCCTGCCAGAGTGCTAAATTCCTCTTGGGCTCAGAAAGATGCAGAGTTCATTTGGGGGGCCTTTGGATATGTTCCCTGAGGCTTATAAGGGAAAACCAACAACTGATTATGATATGGTCATTGTGGACAAATAAATATGAGGAAATAATACAAACTCTGAGGGTATATACTTCAAAACATGGAACATTAAAAAAAGAGTTTTTACATAGTAGAATGCATTTGTGGTCTCAAAGGTAATTACCCTGAGGCAGAAGAATAGGGCAATAAAAACAAAAGCAGCTGGGCCACACTAGTGATACAGTGTGATAACAGCTATTTAGCTAATTTGCAGCAGAAATATGATGTAATAAGATCTATCATTTTAATGGAAAATAAAAAAACATGAAACAATATTACGTTGTCTCCTTTTCATGGAGAGATGAAAGCAAAGAAGGCCAGCAATTATAATGTCGTCTTCTTCCAAGCACTCGGTTTGCACAAAGCTATTGTGCCTCCACACATGTTTTCTTAAGTAATGTAAACTTGAAGCTGTTACCAGGGAGATACGAAGATAAAGGGATGTAAATTTGTTTTCAAGGAATTTGTAATGCTGAGCATCACTCTTGAGGGAGTGTTTTCTTCCTGGGGAAATGTCTGGAAGATCAAACATTGATACATATTTTAATATATGTTTTGTATAAACCAGTCCTCCCAATAACAAAGTCTATTGAACAAAAATATCATGGAGGCAGAAAATACAGCTCAACTTGTGAAATCTCTAAGACATGTGCTTTATAATATTTGTTGCTTCCTCGGATGGTAGAAAGCTAACAGTCAAAGAGAGACTCAAGAGCCCAAGCAGACAGTACAAAATCTGGAATGCAGCTTCTTTAAGTAAGGGATCAGGTTCTAAGTAACCTCCATGAACACTCCCAACAACTGGAGACCAACTATTCAAATGTATGACCCCATGGGGAGACACTTTTCATTCAAATCATAGACAATTGTAAGTGTGAGAGAGATAGGACAGAACCAAGTGGCAATTGTGGAGACTGGGAAAGAGAAGGTAACTTCTTACCCTAGAGTGTAACTGAAGTACCCTATCACATGAGAAGCAATAATCCCAGAAAACATTTGCTGTTAAGAACACCAGCATAGAATCACTATTCTTTTCTCATGCAGATATTTTATGTTAAAGTATTAATAATTCCCAATAATGGTCTTTGGTAGAGCCTTGTTCCTTTCTCCAGACATTTACTGGGACCTAAAACAACACCATTAACTTTGTTTACTATAAAGATATCCTTCTTCCTTGCGTACTTGTGAATAAGACTTTTACCTTATCAATTATAATTATAATCCTGTCAAGTACTCCTCTGGAAGCATTCTTTTATTTTATTCAGGTTTCTTAGCAACTGTTTAAAGAGAATAACGTAAAAATCATACATTTGTCAATCAAAAAGGACAGGCTGCTGCTCTTATGGAAGCTCGCGTCTGTGAGCTTTGCTGTGCCTTTTGGCTTTCCTTCTCAGTTCTTCCAGGTAACCATTTTTTTCTTAGTATACATATTAAAATAGTTTAAGCTACACTTCTACTTCATGCTGCCTATTTCTGAAATTATTTGTGCATCAAAGCCACAAATCCCACTTTTCCCTGAGTCCAAGTGCCAAATGGCTAGAGGAACTCTTATAAGTGATAGAGGAGAGATGTATCCCCCCAAAACTTCTCACATGAAGGTACAACTAAGACTTCTATCTGCACATCTGTGAGAAATGAAATTATATTATTTACAGCCAACACCATAATAATATAGCATGACAGAGGCTCCAGGAGTGGTGACTAGATTTCAAGTCTGTTTTATCACTGAGTAGAACAGAGGAAGTAAACACAGACTAAGAATGAGTCAATGCTATTCCTGAAGTGTATGACCAAGATCTCCTACTTAAAGCAATCATGCACTACATGCATGCCTGACTAAATAGTTTTCTCAATCTGTTTCCTTATTGTATCTGATCATTAAGGCACTTTGGTCCCTCTAAATCCCTTTAAACACAAAGTTCTTCATGGAATTCACAAGCCCTCCATTAACCACCAGGGCTTATCTCTTATCTTTTGAGGCTTCATCTCTTACCACCATAATACCTACAGTACAGTGAATCACATCGTCTCTACTTGGATTCACTGGCTTTTCAGTGATCCAGCAATATTTATTAAAGAGTTGATTCTCTCTTGGCATTCGTTTTTCATTCCAAAGAAAAGAATGAAGTATGTACATTGCTGGTGACTAGTGTGTAAGGGGGGAGGGTTTAAATGACTAGGAACATTGTGAAGAGCTGTGTAATATAAATTTTAATGTAAATATATGCAGTAAATTCATACATCGGCAGTTTTTCCTTGTTTATTTGTTTGTTTGTTTGTTTTCCAAGACAGGGTTTCTCTGTATAGCCCTGGATATCCTGGAACTCACTCTGTGGACCAGGCTGGCCTTGAACTCAGAAATCTGCCTGCCTCTGCCTCCCAAGTGCTGGGATTAAAGGCATGCACTACCACTGCCCAGAAAATGTGTAGCACAGGCTCGTCTCAACATTGTGATCCTTCTGCCTCTGCCTCCTTCAGCAAATCATACTGGGGTGTGCCACCATAACTGGTGTCAGTTTTTCTTCATTCCAACTGGTTCCACAATAACTACAGAGAGACCAAGATCGATTTTCAACTTAAAGTACAACTAGGCATCATAATTCTACTTTAATCATCTAAACTAATCTGGGTATCTCCCAGACAAAATTGTGGAGATATTTGCATTTTTCTATTAGTCTGCCTCTTTGGCTTTGCGTGCTCTGCCTTGATGTTTCTCCTGACCCCTTATTTCGGGTGACTCCTCTCTTCTGTTTTTCTCCCTCCTACCCTGGCTGGCAGGAGTCCAGTTCTAATCTATCTATTGCCTAGACATTGGTTTTTCCAGCTTTTATTGACAAGGTAGAGAATAATGGTGAACATTGCTGACACAAACTTGAGACTAGAGATTCTTGACATAAGCATTACAGTGCCATGTCCAGTTTGCAGCAAAATATGAGGACAAAGAAATCAGAATTTAAATAAAACAAGGATAAACTCTTCACAGTACACATCCATCTATGAGCCGGGAGGCTTGTAGAAATTGGTAATGAATGTTCTCAATAGAAAAGATATTCCATTCAAGTTAGAAATATACATGGTTGCATATGAATAGAAAGACAGGACTTTAACATCACCAGTGACTTCTGAAAAAAAAAGTCAAAAGAGAAAGATGGAGATATTTGATGAAGGTTCATAGTACACAATAAAATCATAAACTGCCATTTGAGGATGTGGACAAATATTTCATATCAGTGTCTGATCTTCAAATCACTGGTGTATTGAGAATAATATTGCATTTCCTAAGACAGAGAGGAAATAGTGGAAAGCAGCAGGTGAGTGTTAAACACTTTAACACTCAGTGAATTAGTGGCCTTTCCTGTTGCTGGAACCAAATAGCTACGAATAACTAACAAACAACTTAACTGAGCAGGGGCTTGATTTTTGCTTATAGTTTAGTGAAATGTAGCCCACAATGGCAAGACATTAATGTGAGCAGGCAGTTCCATGGTGTGTAAAGATAAGCGCCTGGGACACCTTATCTTTTCATATCTTGCTGGAAAAGGAAACAGAGATCCATCAGGAAGCTGGAGAATAGAAAGGAAATGGGTCCAGGGCATAAAGCCACCTACTCTGTCCCTAGTGAACTGCTTCTGCTTAAAACTTCTATAAACATTGGAAGCAACATTACCTATTTAGGGACTAGGTAATTACCCATAAAGATATAGATATTTTATATTGAAATCACAACAGTAACATTTATTTTCTGTGTATACAGACTGTTGTTTTCTTAGCTATACCTTAAGCTTATGGTCAGGCTTTAGGAAAAATCATTACTTCTGTGCATGATAATGTACTTTAGAATCTTGTATGAAACTGAAACCAATTGATAACACAACAAAGCGAGGCAATGATTAAGCTCAGGTTGATGTGTACACTTATGAATTGGAGTCTGCAAACTTTTTGTAAAAGGTTATTCATCAAGTATTTTCATTTCCTGGATTATATTGTCTTTTGCCAGGACTCCTTTCTTCTGTTATACTACTATGACAGCCATAGACAATAGGAGACTGAATGAACAGGGTTACTTTCTTGTAAAGCTTGAATGAGCAAAGCAAATCCTTGCTAGATTTGGACAAAGGGCGCTGTTTGATCTTAAGGTTGAATAATTAGTTGGATCTTTTTTCTACTAAGGTACGAAGAATATTTTCCTTTTCATTTTCCACAAATTAATAAACACTGATATTGACCTATCCTTAGTAGAAACTCTAAGACTGTAGAATGCATTGATCTGACTAACTACTTAACATACCCCCCACACACATATAAACACACACACTCACACACACATATGCGTGCACACACACATGCACACACACATCTGCACACACATACACACACACCACACACGCACACACATACGCACACACAAATGCACACGCGTGTGCACACACACCTGCACACACCCCACACATATATACACACATGTACATGCATACATGTACACACACTCATGTACACACACATGCATACATATGCATACTCACGCATGTACACACACGCACATGCATACGTGTGCGCACACACATACACACACATGCACACACACCCCTGCACACACATGCATACCCATGCACACACACACATTCACACACACACACATGCATATGTGCGTGTGTGCGTGCACACACATACACATGTACACACACACCCCTGCACACATACACATACCCCTGCACACACACAGACACATGCGTGCACACACACATTCACACACACACACTTGCACACACACACACAAACCCCTACTCACACACACATGCATACATGCACACATACACTCATGCACGCACACACACCCCTGCACATATACACATACCCCTGCACACACACACACACACACACACGCGCTCACACACATTCACACACACCTGCACACACACACACAAACCCCTTCACACACACACATGCACACACACACCCCTGCACACACACACCCCTGCACACACATACACATGCATGCACACACACATACCCCTGCACACACACACACAGACACACACGCACTCAC